>JALPQI010019209.1:0-15016 GCA_025490895.1 Thaumatotibia leucotreta
ACTACGCCATATAAAATTCTAAAAAAAAATATATGTTAAGCACATTAATAAACTCTATCAACGATTTTTGATTTGATTAAATTACCTCCTATAGTTTTTGAAGTAGGTTGATTTAACTGTATTTTTTTAATAATAAATTGATAATGGTACGGAACCCTTTGCGCGCGAGTCCGACTCGCACTTGGCCGGTTTTTTTTACTCTTAGTTGTGTGTGCGTAACTGTACGTATTTATTCGTATAAATATTCCTATTCATTCTTTAAGTAGGTATGTAACGCATTTTATTGTTTTCGAGTAGGTATACTAGGTATGTATTTGGCTGTCGTAGAAAAAGTATTGTATACAATCATAACAATATGAAGGCTAATATAAGTCTCGTACCTTACTTAACCCGGTACTCAACTTATATAGCCTTCACATTGTAACAATTATATAAAATACTATTTTAACAGACTTCAAAAAGGAGGAGCTTCTTAATTATAACTAACGTGAGACTCAAACATGTTTAAATATTCATCAAACGGGTTACTCACGTAATTGTAGTCGATAATTGCTCGACATGTTTCGATCCATTTAGAGGATCCTCATCATGGAGTACCCGCGACCAAAGCCCGACGTGTACTGCGGGCTTGCGCTCTGCTAGAGCCCCGTTTGATCAATATTTAAATAGGTTCTTAATTAGCCTATTATTTTTGTATGTATGTAGGTAACTCGATATTTCCGAGAATCGTGAACTGCTTTTTTTAAACAAACGGGTGTAATTAAAATTAAAACCAACATAACGAAAGATTACTTTAGGTTAATAGGTACTATGTGGTATTTATTTAACAACAATGCATCTGAAAACTCTTTACTGAACAAGCCAAATGCCTTTAAGAATCAACAGAATAAACAGCCAAGGTATAAAACTTAAAGAAGAATATTATACTTATGTCTCAATAAAGAAACGGGATATTTTGAAAGAGCGAAATTTTCCAGCAAAATATAACATCGCGTCATTAACCCCGTCCAATTCCGTTTGAAAACTTTCATGGCAACGGAGAAGGTTAAGAAACAAGAACGCTCTCAGAAATTTGGGCTACATAAACAAAATCTTCATTCTCATTATCGTTAAGGAAACGTTTGAATTTCGACAGAATATGAACCTTATACTCGAGGTGGGGATATGAGCCTACTAAAACTAATAAAGATAAGTTTCTAGCATATTAGGCACGCCCTCGAGTCGGTACTAATTAATGTTGAGATTATTATGATGTTTACTTGGATTTTAGTAAATATTTAGAGTTTAATGGTCGACGTTTACATCAACTCATATTATTATTTGCTCAATTATATCTGTATTAGAATGAAACTATACAAGGAAATACCTATAGTAGGTACACATTTGCAAACAGAATATAACACTAACAACGTGAAGTGCCCCTTTCACCATTGAATAATAAAATGTACGTATCTGATAAATGTTATTTGTCCTTTACTTTTATATGCCTGAAGAAAAGGATAGTGTTTTATCTGATATATTTATCCGACGATTTTTCAACAGGCTGTAAGATAAATTAGGATAATTTTCTAAAAATACAATGAGTGTAAGTGTCACACTTTCGAGCAGCTTATTTAACTACCACCCAAAATATAGTCACGCGTTTATTAATCCATCACGTGCAAGAAGTTTTGTTTGCTATCATTAACCTTAAGGTGCATGCAGATCAAAAGAGCATTCACTGTTCTATCCCCCACTTTACGAAATCAACGAATCACGTTTCGTGTAACGATCGAATTAGAGTAGGGGGATAGAACAGCGAATGCTCTTTTGGTCTGCATGCACCTTTAAAGGAAAAAGCATTTCACGACAGGATTCTACACAGTTACGCCAAATAAATTGAGGTTTTAAAATAAAAACGATGCACTTATTGGTATCGTTAACTTGCCGAATAAAGTAAACCAGCAAACGTTTATTGAGAATATAACCTTTGTTTTACGTCAGGCTTCGTTAAACTCGTAATGTTGAATTAAGCAAGGTCTTAAGCATGAGAGGTCTTTGAACAAGTTTTCGTGGTAATTAATTTCAAGTGTTGTTTGAACTGAAACATATTTTGTTGAGATGAGACAAGTTATAAGTATGAAGTTTGTAAGAAGATTTGGTTTGAAAAGTTCTCAGAACAAGATATTATATACTTTAATTTACTTTAGACCTTGCTAACACACTACAATTTTAGGTTACTTGCATGGCATACTCACAAATATTCGATTTTATTGAATAATCCCGCTTAAAACTAATTAACATAGATATTTGTTGAGAGGTACAGAAAACTGGTTTCAATTGTCAAGAGAAAACACATTTTTACTAAACAGAAAGATTTTATTTTCGTACGCAGGACAGTAATTTGTGTTGTAAATCAGACCGGTATATTTACCGGTATCAAAGATACCAATTCCAGAAAACGATTCATTGAAAAATTGAACTTTGTAGTCCCTTCCATATTATTGTTAATAATGACGCCCGTTTGTCAAATTTATTATATATTATTTGAATAACAAATTGCACAAATGAGTAAAAACTTCAGATTTGGATACATTATTTCGCCAAAATATTAATAACATTTTGGTGGAAAAACATCGAGAGTTTATGAATTTTGATGTCATAAAATAGGTTCGGCGTTATTTTACGAGTACCTATACATTAAAATTATTTTGATACTCAACTTCGTAGAACTTGTTAGTCTCGTTTCTTCTCAAACTTTCACCTCCGTCTTACCCACGCAAAAATAATCATACAGCATATCTGATCTCCAAACTATTTCCATATCGAATTTCCTCGAAGTCAGTAAAACGAGTTTTTGGCGTACAATCCGATTCATAAGAGCTGGCACGAATAGCTCGAGTAAATGGCAGAATGTATCTGTGTGTGAATGTTCAAACTACTGTGCTTGCAGGTTGATATTATGACAGGGCCTCATACATAGTTACACACAATAAAATATGTCATTCACGTCATTCATTCTATTCGCTTATGAAAGTTTTTGTGATACTAACCGTAGACAAGTAAGTCCAAAGATTATTAATTAATCGCCAGCATCTTTCAATTTTAGCAATGTAGCTGGGGTTGGTATCCAGTTGGTAGATTTAATAACATTTCTTTGAATATATCACAGCGATATAAATGACCGACAGTCAATCGTGATAGCTGCCAGTGCGAAGCATTGTTTCAAATACTGGGTGTTACATTTAGTCGTGATACGAATTGTGAAAAACCTGTTAAGATGGCCTTTCTGAACAAGGTTTCCTATGGGACCTATATGAAAGTCGCGAAAAAAAAATTACGGTTTTCATACAAATCGGTACAGAAGTTTTCAGTCTCGTTTCATTTTTATGTAAACACATTTGTAAGAGATCAGTCTGAAAAAATGAATACATATTAATGAACTCGAACTGTACTAGTTTTAAAAAAAATAAAGATTTTTATATGGGTCCCGAAGGAAACCTTGTTCAGAAAGACCATCTTAACAGGTTTTTCACAGTTTGTATCACGACTAATATAAAACCCGGTAGTGAACTGTTTAAGACCCTATTTAGTATTGTATACTAATAATAAAAAAAAAAACTAAAAGAAAATGTTTCCGTATGAAGGCCAGGCCTGTAGGCTTAGCACAGGATTAGAGCGACATGGCGCTGCGAGATAGACTATCCATCCCTCTTTTATTCATATACTTAGTAAAAGATGGAAAATCTATCTCGCGGCGACATACTGACATACCAATCATGTGTTAAGCGTACAGGGCGTATGAAAAAATATTCGCTATTTTTCGGATAACAAAATTTTTTGGTACACCTGTAAATTTAAATTCACACCACCTGTCAGGTCTTACTTCATAGTGGGAGGGCCAGTGCCTATAATTATTGCAACGGGCCATGCCCCCAGCCATGTGACAACTCTTTACAAATCTCGGTTTATCTGTGACTTACAAATCGTTTCATTTCGTCGTTAAATATAAACAGGTAATATTTTCTTCGGTTACCGCGAGGATTACACATGAAATAAAACTATGAAAACGGATAAACTCGCGTATATTAACTAATTTTAACTTCATTCCTCTAACTAATAACTAGCTTAATTTGCAAATTTAGTATGTACATCCACCCTTAAAATTTATTGTCTGTGGTTTAGTATATTTTTCTTTGGAGGGTAGTTTTGTACTTATCTTTCTTATTTTGATGGAGGTATATCTATCAAATTTCCTCCATTGTCAGTCATCCGCAGACCACGAACCCTGTAAAGTGTTCGAAACGTCGGAATGAAATTAAAATTAGTTAATATACGCGAGTTTATCCGATTTCATATAAACAAGTAGCTAACATTGATTGTTATCTACAGGATCCCTGGGAAGCACGCTAAAAGACATGCACCGCACCGCGTGCGACGACGAGCTGGTGTCGCTGGCTTGCCCCACGGGCACGGTCGTGAACGTGCAGGCGGCGACGTACGGGAACGGCACGCGCATGTGCGAGAACAACAAGCCCGACCAGCTGACCAGCGATGGCTGCCTGTGGCCTACTGCTATGCAGGTCTGTACGAAACAGTAGGCTTAACGCATGATTGGTGAAACAGTATGACGCCACGTGATAATATAACTTGATGGGACTATCTTGCGGCCACATACTACACCTATCACACATAAAGGACGGCCTCTTCTTTTTCAGGCTTTTAAAGAAATAATCATTGTGTTATGTACTACGAACAAATAAGACATGGAAGCCGCACGCCATACTAAATTGCCTTTCAAAAACGGTCCTGAATTTTAGTTGACAAGTGTCACCCCCTCTTCAATGCATCACGGTAATGAATTTCAATATCAACCTATAAAAACTTAAACCGCCATTTCAAAATAGTAGTGATTGGTCCGTCAAAGTTTTGATTGGCTATATTCTGTAAACATTTTTCAAAGCAGTTGCGCCGAAATATGCGCAGTGTTAAGAAAAGCGCTATGTCCTGCCCATCTTGGCACAATTGAACAATCGGTTTTGGGGGTATTTTTGAGCTGGCGTTAGACGTCCATGTTATATATGGTCGCAGGTTATGTATAAATATCGTCGCTTGGTACCCACATCACAAGCCTTACTTGAGCTTAAAAAAATGTTTATTTACCAGAAAACGTTACTTACATAATAATGACAATATCTTGTGGCTCCACACTAGGCGTGGGATTAGGTCGATTTGTGTAAGATGTACCAAGATATTTATTATTATTTATGTCGTTTATCGTATACGATTGAAAAATGGCATCTTGGCTAGGCCTGCTGATATTATGTTAAATTACGTTACTTCGTGGTCGCATTTTGATTTAAGTGATGGTAGGTACACGCATACGAATAAGTAGGTATTTACGATTATACTTATTAATTTACAAGAATAAGGTGCTTCTGATGTAAGTTATTGTCAAGTAGCTTTCGTTTTAATATTATACACCAATATCCTAAAATGACCAAGAGGGTACTAAGGCTACTGGACAATAACTTGAGTCAGAAACAGTGCGGTCTGCGGTGCCACCCACCGGCGCTGCGC
Organism: Thaumatotibia leucotreta; assembly: GCA_025490895.1. Classification (NCBI taxonomy): domain Eukaryota; kingdom Metazoa; phylum Arthropoda; class Insecta; order Lepidoptera; family Tortricidae; genus Thaumatotibia; species Thaumatotibia leucotreta. The sequence continues at coordinate 5,560 of JALPQI010019209.1, forward strand.
GACAGCCTGTTTGATATCTGGTAATAACGAGCCGTTTTACAATCTCCGAATAAATATATCTGTCAGATAAAATTACTACTATTTTCTTCCCCAGGCATATGTACCTATATAAAAGAAAAGGCCAGCAGAGTTTTTATTTAAACAATAAATTCGAATCGTCCAGATGGTCTTGCGATCAGATGGATGGTCGGATCAGTACCACGAGCTGATTCATTCTTATAAAAAGTAATGTACCCAAAAAAATGGAAACTTAAATTTTGTATGGAAAAAGTTGAACATTACTTTTTTATTAACAGAATGGAATCAACTCGTGATTCCGATTTGAATGGACCCAAACAAGGGACCCAAACAAGTTCAGATCTGGAAGATTCGGTTTCGGGATTCATTTGAACAATACCCAGCTAATATTTATTTGACAGATATATTTTACCTGGGAATGGTGAAACAGGCATAAAGTCTCCAAAACAAGAGCTCGTTCACACGGAGGCATCCAATTCTTTGCAGGAATTGTTTTGTAGGATCTGGTTTAGATGAAATAGTAGGTATGTCAATGCATGCGTACGGTGCAGAATCCGGCATTAAAACGCAAATAATGCAAATTTATAAATGTATGTACTATCCAATTGCGATGTTCGATCGCTCGACAAAATGCCGGGTTTGATATTACAATACTTGCATTATCACAAGCTTGGATTGGCAATTCTGCTAAAAACAGACCGAAGTTTCATACAAATTTAGGCCAATCGAATACAGTGAATTCAGTGTATATCTGCCGTGTTACGCCGAAGTCAAGTAACTTTGAAATGACCGTTTCGAGATAATCGATGTTAAAGTTTTGAACCAAAATCTTATCATAAGTCACAAAATCATCGGTCTATTTTTTTATTTCATTTTTTACGTAATTAAGGACTGTATACTTAATAACAGGTCCTTTTTTTTAACGATAAAAATATATAAATAAATTAACTACATTCAATTGTAAATATTGTCGGTCTAAAATTCCATACATTTTGAGTTACGCGAAATGCGGTATCTATAGATACCTTAATTTGCCCCCTCCCGCTTTAACTCAGTGGTCAGCTAAATGTAGCACGGTGGTTATGGCAATCTCCGGTATCCAACTATTTTCCTTGATGTAAAAAGTATCATAAGCAGAAAAAATTACCAACATAACACATTAAAGTCGTTGTCTGATAGGCATTTCTTTAAAATACCAAAAAAATTACTTTGATCCGAGCTTTTATGAAAAGCACAAAACGAATAATCGTTTTTAAGCAACATTTCTAATAATAATAGAGTTGTAACTAATCTTATTTTAATTTTATGGTCTATTGAACATGTGTATTGTTTCGTTGTTAAACGTAGTGGCTGTGACCTATTATTGCCACTAGTTGAAATTAAAAAATTACTATTAATCAGTCTCTGATATTCTAATCAAATAATGCCCACGGCTTATCTGTGATATATTATTATTCTATTTTCTAGCAACCAATATCAATTTTAATAATATTCGCATTTAGTCGATACCAATTGCTGATTCAATTGAATATGCACTTTACTATTTTTGATATTCACTACTAATTCTTGAAAAAGTATATGGCCGCCTTACCTCTAGGGACCATAACTAAACAACAGCTTCATACTTGCGCGATCATGCCAAACTCATGTAATAAAAAATACCACAAGTTGGCAGAACTAAATCGTGGGCTCGCCGGCTCGGCGGTTAAGCTTATTTTGTGGTAACTAAAGATACAAGACATACGCATGAATCAATAGTTGTAAATCGGAGATACAGGAGTTTGTCAGATCAATTATCTCCGTAGATTTAAAGAAAAAAAACGAAATCTTTAATGTGGCATATAAAATACTCCATTTAAAAACGATTTAGCCCGGTTACGCCGAACTGCTGTATCTCAAGTTACGTGACTTCGGCGTAACACGGCAGATATGCGGTTTTGTTAGTAGATCCTAAAAAACTAGGCGCCCTGTAAATGGCTCTGCCTACTCGTGCCTAGTGAGTAGCTAGTGCCTATTAGGTAGGAAGCGTTGATTCAGATACTTTCTTCAGCCGTGTAAGCTTACAGGAAAGTATGAAACTATTTTGCAAGCAAAAAAAAGTTGTAGTTGCTGCTCAAATTGCTAAAAACTGCAACACAAAATAGGGAGTATTTTAGTTGCATGTATTACGAATAAAAACACATTTTAATATGGTATAATAATATTAATAATTATACAATACCATATTAAAATATTTTACAAATGTGTCCCACAATAATTATTATTGTGGAATCGAATTTAAATGACAAAACTATAAACATAGGTAGTTAGGTACATGCATGCATCAGCCTATGATAGTTCACTGCAGGACGTAGGCCTCTCCTATTAACTATGCGCATTAGGAGGTAAATGCCCATAATCGCCACGCTGGGCAAGCGGATTGGCGATCGCAGTAATGTGTCCACTATGATGACGCTGCTACTCATCATCAATCTTTTATCAAATAATGGTCAGTGACACTTAAATCCCTTAGTCGAATCTTACGACACCCGCAGGAGGAGTTGGGGTGGTGACAAATGTATTCTTACTGCCGTCACCACATGGCCAGAGAAGGGGCAGGGGCAGGAGACGGGTAGGGTAGAGCACGGGTAGGTACATAGTAACACAATATTACAGAATAGTTACCCATAAATACCTATTTTGCGAACACTTGAACATGCAACTTACTTATTTTTATAGGACTGTTGAAAACAATTAAGGAAAACCTTAATGCACTTTTTTGTTTTCAATAGATATAACTAAAATAATACTTGTAATGACATTGTCTCATGAGAATGCAACACGCTCAGAAGGTATTATGTCCGGATTACATACTTAGGGGACTAAGTATCCACGGCACATATTATTATAGTTAAGCTTATTAAATATAAACTGGAATAGCAGCTGCTTCAGCAATTGCAGTCTTCTACTCACAACAATAACGTGTGTATTTGAATAAATGTGGTCTGAAAACTTAAATTTAGATAATTTGAATCATAATGTCTTTTTCTTTTACAACTTCAGAAGCTAATGTCCACTAAGCGAGCGACTGTCCTTTACACACAGGTAACAAAAGAACAAGATAACAACTTTAGTTTTCTGTTGTCTGTGTGCAGATTTCCTTCGGGAATATGTCCGGACTTTAATACCTACCGCGGGTGTGTTGTTTTAATGAGTGTTAGTTATTTTAATGCTAGCGTGTGATATTGTTTGGGTTTTAATGTAACTACTTTCGCTACATGCACATATCTCAACACATTTATGAGAATAATCGTAAAAGGTCATATCATCAGCCTATGTCAGTCCACAGCTGGACAATGCGTATGGACGCATTAAATAGGAGGTAAATACCCATAATAACCACGCTGGTTAAACGGGTTGGCGATTGCAGTAGTGTGTCCACTCCACTATGACTTCAGAAAAGAATAGTCATAAATTTATCAAACGAATACTTTTATCAGAGGATTGTAAAATCAGCCCTTAGGCTGGTTAATCTAAATACGTATGTCATAGGTATATTTCATGTGTCTTGGTGTTCTTTACAAGTGTGACCGGACTTGAATACCCTGGGTGTGTTATTTTAATAAATGTTGGTGCGCCCCTCCGTTTTGTACCCTTGGAAGACCCTCCATGTTGGTTATTAATAAGCGCTTGTTTAGGTAATGGATATTGATTGAAATTTATTACGATGATGATTCTACGTCAAAAATAGCTAGCTTGGAACACTGATATTTTATAGGAAATAACTGACCACTTAGCAATCTTAGCATGGCCTGACATGCAGGGTTCCATAGTTGTTCAAAAACGGCTGGGCCGATTATGTTTGAAATAGTTTTATTTTAAAGAATTCTATAAGGTCATTATTACTGTTTTTTTTTTTTTATTTTTAGACCCACGATTTAAATGTTAGATGGGGATGGGACAGCTTTTTGAAGAGACCTATTCATTGATACCCCTCACTACCTATATAATTACAGCGACATAAAAAAATCATCCCCACTTTACAAGTAGGGGAAGTACCAGTTTTTTTTCTATATCTTATTCTACCAATTTGTCGGCGTGATTAATATGGATACTTGCACCAAATTGCAGATTTCTCGTACTAACAGCACCTGAGCTATGCTGCGGATAGACGGACAGACGGACTGACTGATATGGCCAATGTATAAGGGTTCCTTATTGTTTACTACGGAACTCTGAAAAGACTAGATAATTTACTGCTGCACTGACTGCTAAGCTTCTATTGCAAAGACTATTGGAAAGACAATAATTATTTATTAATTTGATCATGTGGACATAGTGAACCTTATTGTAACATAATAGTGTGACGATACCAGTGAGGTAAAGTCGGTGTCAAAGATATCATTACGGCTTAGGTGTCAAAAATATGTTTACACGACCTTAATGTCAAGGCAATAAAGTTTTGTAAATATATTTTTGGGAAATAAAACGTAATCATGTCTTTGACGTACTGGTTGCATAAAAAAAGTTGCCAATCGCTAACGCTTAATCGTCAATCGTAAACGAAAGGCAGCTAACTGTCTTTGTCGCACTAATATGGAAGAGTGACAGAGAGGGAAAACTACGATACGCTACTAAGCGTTGCGTTGGACGTTGGCAACTTGGCTAAGCAGGTGTTCTTATTTTAAGAAAGGTTGAGCATCAGTTAATCTACAAGCGTAGGTTCTTAGTACTAAGATTGAAGTGTCCATCACTGGTGCATTTCAGCTAAAAGTATCCGACATTAGTTACATCTCCCTGCTTTAATATTGACTTTATTGTACTAGTAAGAGTTGACATATACATATTAACTGACTATTTTACCTTGATCAAAACTGTGCTAATTATGTTCTGATTTGAAACTAAAATCCTATCATTTGCATACGAAGCTTTGGGCTCAATAATCCGTGTTCTGAATGTCAAAGCAACTAAATTCAGTAGGTGACATAATTTCAATACGGTTTTCCATATTATTATGATTGGTATTGAAAATAGGTACTAATTATTTAATTTTTATAATTATATAACATGTATAACGAGATATTCGTCTGTTCGTGAGTATACCGATAGACTTTACCAATGCAGTTTTGATGACTAAAGAAGTAGAAAAAAAATATGCGACATGTCATTTACGAACAAAAAAGAATATTTTTTAAATAATTTTTTGTGATATTTTTATTTTTTTTCTACATGACCAGTAATAAATTATAGGGAAAGAAGAAACTTTTTTAATTTTCTCTAACTTTAATCAATGAATAAGTATGTCGAGATGAAAACTATTACTGTAAGAATTTTAATCATGTAGGCATTTTTCAGTGACTTATGATGAAAATAGTTTTTTGAAAAACATGCCATTATCTCTTAAGTCTTAAACTAAGCCGAATCCAGAAAAGTTCATTTGACGTTATAGCCTCAAAATGTGGTCAGGAATACACCTTTCAAGTCTGTCGGTATACTCACGAACACCCTGTATAATAACGCTATTTATTATTCCTGTATTTATTTAAGCAACGTCAATAGATTGTAAAAATCTTGCCATTTCATCGTTATTTGTTTAAGAAACGGATTAAAGCCAAGCTGCCCTCCTTTTTTTCTGAAACTCGTTTTAATAGGTAACTAAATGATAATAGTAAAAAACACGTTCTCATTCGTATAACTTATATTGATGTTTTTTTTTGTTTCAGTACTCCCTTCTGCAAACAGTAGTTGAGGCTTGTCAGAAAAAGAAAAACTGCCAGTTTAGCACCGCTCTCATGGCGGGGACCGTCGACCCGTGCCCCAAAGCCAGAAAATTTGTGAGAGTGGCCTACAAGTGTCGACCCTGTAAGTACAACCTTATTAAGACCCTACCTTACCTAAATACATTATCTGAAACCACACTCACCTATAAGACGCATGTTTAATACGTTTATACATAGTTTCTACAAGGAAAGGTACCCCTTTGAAAAAGCTTTGAATTTTTTTTGTAAAGTTGATTTGTATGTAAGTCTATGGACGCATGCAACTCCTGGAGATTTACTATGCGCTTTGTCGTTTCCCATCTTTCTACCATTCTTGCCTACATTGCGTACCAGACCAATTTAAATACTTAATCCAAATCATAGTGTTCAAATCAGCAGTTTCTCGAAAACATTGACTCTTAACTTAGCAAGCCGCTAAAGTATTGGTTGTCCCTTTTAGTCTCATCAATATGTCTATCAAAGAGAAAGGGACAAACAATACTTAACGACTTGCTAAGATAGGAGATGTTTATTCAAGGGGGTAAAAATACAATAGACATGCTTCTTTAACTAACTCACATGGCTAAGTGTCATGGCCGTTCTCTCAAGAATGTTGTATTGGAGACAGGCTTAGGTATGTTTGATAAATTCACGGGCCTTATTTTACTGCTCGTTAAATACACAAATTCATTCAACATAAAATAAAAGATTCATTCCAATCATAATTTACATTTATGAAATCCAGATGATCCATAGTCAATAACCAGGTATGGCTCGTAGCAAATACATGAATGAGATATTGTAAAATGCATTTAACCCTTTACCTACGGGGCCCTGTATCACTCCGTAACCTCTCAATACGGGCATGTTTTTTCGAGAGCCGGTGTAAGGCATAACTTCACTTACCTGGAACTTTTATAGTATTGCAGCTACACACTTGAAAATTCGAACACATATTACATATGTTGTCTTTAATCAAAAAATAATCACATATAGTAATAATATTCCCTTTTTTTAAATAAAATCAAGTAATATATCAGTCACTAAGAATTTGAAGATTTATAAGTTACCACTCGCGTATTTCACAAGTTTAAGTGTAAAAACATTAGTTTATGGTATATTTAACACAAACAAATACTCAAAAGACTATAATTATTTTAAAAAAGCATAAATATCAATCAATAAAAACCTTGCAAACAAACAATTTCTCACATATGAAAAATAGTGATGTGCGTCTATTGACACAGTTGTCGATATGTCGCATCGATTAGGGAAAAAATCGAACAATAATTTGAATCTAATAAGGTTTTATGTGTATAATTATTTAATTTTTAAACTTATTAGATTGTATAGTTAGTAAGAGTGGGCACTAAGGTATCGACAAATCTGTAAAGTACAGGTATTCTCTGATCTGTTTCTCACAACAAGTCGATAAAATTTAAAACATCACTATTGTCCGCCATATTGATTTCAATTTTTGGCACTCCTGCAGTACGGGTGTCAACCCCAGTTGCCAGCAAAAAAAGCGGTAGTTTTAAAAATATATATATATCAGAGCCATCTACCGAAACATTAGGGTATTTTTTTCTTTGCATCTATACTAATCCCAAAGCAAATTGTGACCACTATTACCAAGATACAAGGTCTAGTTTTGAATAAAAAAAATATTAAACATGACCAGTACTTCGATCAACTATAGTTGACACCCGTACTGCATGGCTGTTGCCTTGGTGGCAACTCTGGTTGACACCCGTAGGTAAAGGGTTAATAGTGTGGATCCATGTGGTTATCTACAATGTAATCAGCGATTAAAGGCAATTCCACTTATGGTGTTACTAAATAGGTACGTAATTTCTTGTTTGTTGCAGAAGAAAACAATGATTTTTCATATATTTTCAGTTACGAGCACTTAAAATCAGTAGGCAACCTAGTGTGCAAAAATTCGTGTTTGCAAAAGTACACACAGTCAATGAATACGGGCAAGTGGTTTTTTTCATAGAAATTAATGCAAACATGCAGATTTCAAAATATTGACAGTGTAGGTAAAATATATTTTTATATAATCCAAAAAAACTTGAAAATTATCTTTAGGTCGGTCTGTAGAGACAAAAATGTAGACAGTTTAAGAAAACCACCTAAAATGTATGTTAATACAAGTTTTTGAATCATGAGTTGCTATTTTTATATCTACGGATACATCTGGCGATAAGGTTCCATGTTTTTCGGATCGGGTGAAAACTTCAGGGAAATCCCAATACAATCTGATATTAAAAACGGTTCCACTAACCACTTGTACTATAAATATTTATTTTAAATATTTGTAATCAGCATGTTTCCAGTATTTTCTATGAAAAAATCCCTACCCGACCCGTATTTATTGACCGCGTGTGTAATTGTTAAAAATATTTTTCACAAGATTTCAGAGTGAACGAATAGGAATGCTCGTAGCATGTTACTAACGTTTTTTTTTGTAAACTAACACCGGAAATGAAACATTTGCCTTTGATTGTGTTTCGTATTTGTTCGTAAATAACATAGTTGACATACTTACATAACTCGCCAATAAATATAAATAATGAGTGAGCAAGTTATGTAGGTACAAGAAAATTTAAAATTAAATTTGTGCTAGTTACTTTTCCTGGCATTCAACTAAACAATGCCTGATAAATTAGTAACTTTGTTCATTTTATTAGCCACTGCATCCTTCCTTCACTTTGTAACAAGGCATTCTTAAAGTAAGTATGCACTAACTAAAAGAAATCAAAAAGAACCATTGAAACCGGCAGATTTTAAGCTACATTTAACAAGATACCATTGCCAACTAACTATAACATTAAATCTCTTCACAGAATCCTGTGATACCTAATATTTATTTACAAAGTCCGTGAATATATTTCACGTAAATCAATAAGAGCTAGCCAAGCATATCTGCACAATCTTCGGTCGTAGAACAAAGAGAGGATCCAATATCGGCCAGATAATCACCGAAGCGACTTAGTCTTTATGAAAATAACGGAAAATCTACCAGTCATTCAGTGTTATACAAAAAGACGTTTCGTTATGATGAAGTATCTTATGTGCCTACTTATAAAACGTTCTTTGTGGTTTCATTTTTAATTAAAGTAAGATGTATTTTTAAATATCTTTATTTACAAATTTGTATAATTTACATGTTTGTACACAAACTACATCTAACTAACCTAACCTATATCTAAGATTGACATTTGTGGCATTGTACCTAGGTACTCAAGATTGATATGTAATTTATAATATATCATTTTGATTTTACATGTAGTAGTTGATGTAAAAAATAACATATCAAATAATAATATATAATATATATGTATAATTAGCAGTCCGGGAAAATCTGACATTTAACACTTTCATTGCGGACGAGTGCTACGCGCTACGCTCGTAGCCAATCCCGTGATTTTTCCGCTTTTTAGCGAAAATGAACCTCCCACGGAAAACTTCCCTCGGATGTTCCCCGCGCTCAAAGTGTTAAAAAAAAATTATCGTTGATGTTACGTTTTCATCATTTTATTTAAGTTTTTATTAATATTACTAAATTATTAGAAAGTTTTTTTTATCTAAAGTGCATTTATTACTTTACCGTTAAATATTATACACCGTTCAGTGAATAAATCAAAGTATAAAAAGTTATTATATTAAAAACACATCGTCATTGAATAAATGAGATG
>JALPQI010019210.1:0-26536 GCA_025490895.1 Thaumatotibia leucotreta
AAGAGTTCCTACAGCTACGGCCACGAGGAAGTGCAGGACTTTGCTGAAGATAGCTGACTTCAGGAGAGGCACCACCGCAACTCCGAGTAATCCAGTAGCGCTGATCACTAGTATGCTCAGTGTAGCGTATATCCAAGCTGTAATTATAAAATAGAAAGTTATCGTGAGAAATTGATAGTAACAGATTAACTCTCTAGACACAACAGATACGAGTATCTAAGTATGTACACTTATACATATCTAATGAGTTGAATCCTAAGTTATACCAATACTTACTCCATTGCTTATCCAGTTTCGTAGGTGGCACTTCCGTTTTATAGCAGGAACGCTGGTCCAGCTGGTACACCAGGGCCGGGCACATGTCTAAAAACGTCTGAGGATTGATAGTTATCACACCCGGCTCGTTCTCTATGCCATATACTTCCAATATGTCTTTCGGTGACAGGCATGATTTTTTCAGTATTGGTTCCGCTGAAAATCACAAAAGTCTCGTAAGATTCTACACTTTTTATAAAAATAATATATACTATTTAAGTAGTTAATAAGACTTTTGTACTCAAAAGTCACTAAGCTGCGCAATGAAAGCGTATTATAGAACAACGATTGTTGTCTTGCTGTGAGTGTTGTGACCCTGTTGAGGAGCATAGGTACTTGATCGACTTTAGTACTTGTATTTACGCGAGCGGGCAAGAGCGATATCCCTTAATAGGATAATCGCGGGCTATACAATGACAATGACACTATCCGTCCGCATGAATACTTACAGAGCTGCTATTTCCACCGCATAAACTGCACTTCCCTCAGACAAACCGGTACACATAAGATCTTTCATTATTATACTTTCAATAGTAATCTGTGGTCATGCTTACGCTGGTTTGTCTGAGGCGAAGCACTCCAGTGTTTTGTATTAACTCACAGTTGTATTCACGCAGATGGACAGTGAGACTGGAGTGACCGGGACTAGCTATTTTTCATCTTATCAGTATAATAGTCTAACTTAGCGAACAAGGATACTCGTTAAGAGTAATCTACGACACTAGGCAGAAAATGTACAGTTCCTAATCCGTTCCTTAATACTTAAAATAGGTCACTAGGCTTTAAAAACTCAAGGTAGCGTCGAGCTAGTTTCTTCTAATTTTAGAAGTTTATTATACGATTGACCTGTCTTTAAAACAAGTTCAAAAGGAATCCTAAGACAAAAGAAAGCAGCGCGAAGAGACCGTCTAGCTTTCTATCCAACTCAGGGACGGGGCATGTAAGACATGTTACATTGGATCTGGCATTCAAACGAATGTGTTGACTGCGGAAGGCGAATCTTCGACGAATAAAGTGTTCTTCGATGATATTTTAATAGGCAAGCTATCAAACCACTAACCTAACAATTTTCTAATTTTATTTCGAGACTTATTTATACGTCCACGTCGATAGTCTGCGAGTCATTGGAATAGCATATTGTACAAGGGTTTTTTTATAGCTATTGTACACGAAAATCATTCAGAAGGTCGAATGACAGGACAAGGTTAGATTTTTCATGCAGCAACAATGATAAGGAAGAAATGCATCCACTAATGTTGTTTCCCCACGGTAGCCTGAAACGTGCATTGACATTACGCCAATCTAGCCGGATTGGTCACAGCTTTGAAAAGGCCGTCGAAAAACGAATTGGTGCTCATTATTATCGTTTGGTCATAGTCATAGTTTGTTTGGCGCGTAGTTGATACGAAACGGTGTCTGCAAATGGGTTTTTTTGTGGGTATGCGACAACGTGCGGTCACTCGAGTGAAACCGGTGGCAAAGTACTTATGGAAACATTGGAAACCAAACGCGCGAAATGGCGAAGTTGATTATATATGTTTGCGTAAATAATAAAACGTTGTTAGTATTCCAAGAATACTCCTATCAGTCATCAGGATTTGGCTCGTGTCTCTTTTTCCGTGATTACTTATTATAGTATAAACGTCTACGGCTCTTAAGGTTAAATTTTCTAGTTCTTCCGCAATCACAAGTTTATGAAGGTTTCAAGGGACTTTAATATGAATGATATGTGTATCTGTTTTCTGATTGTAAGTAAAACGTGAGATGCAAATCATATATACTTAACGCTTAGTCGTATTTACTTAAGCTTATAATTGTAATAGATATAAGCAGGTACACATGTCTGTATACAACTATAACGGTTAAATAATATGACAACTAGAAGGTCGCCCAACTTGAAACATAACATAAATACTTATACATAACGTTGGCTGACAAGCAAAACTCAATATAAAAACTGTCAAGTACTACTCTTAGCAACCTCTTATATCAGTATTGAATCAGAACTTAGATACGATCTATACTTCAAGTAGGTATTTGTTACTTAGTGACTTTAGTGAGTTTTGGTTGTCAACCGACGATAATATACAATAGAGATCTTCATAATTGTATACAGATTAGTAATTTATTTAGGGGAGCTTAGATTTAAAAACTAGAATAGAAGAATTCAATATAATGTGTAGCCGTACCATGAGCTGCCACAGCGTTATTAACGCGCATTTACTTTCTATACGTTAGGTTTTACTCAATACGTAAAGCATACCTACTCGTACTATTGCGCTCCCACTTACTGTACACTCAGTTTTGTAAATTTCTTATGTACTGCTGTTGATGCCCCAAATAAATAAATAAAAAATAAATAAAAAGTTGCGAGCGAGTGCGATGTCCTGATTTACGTATCGAGTAAAAATTAACGTAACCGATACTAGAAAACTCATGGCACGGCAACGGCTCACTCGCGCTAGTACGAGTAGTTACGAGCCGGATAGAAAGTAAGTCCACGTTAATATCGTCGCGGCAGCTCATACTAGTTACGAAGACCTGGAAACATTTACTTCAAACAATTTCAAACCAGTCCTTTCATGTCCGGAATGTCCAATGATGAGCCCCGCGGTACGGTATAAGTGATGTAAATCATAACATAAATATCGTGAATAATGCTGGGGATTGTACTACTTTTTAACTATTCCAGATCAAGGCTAGAAATTCCCCGATCGTGACCTTGAGGCAAAAGCCATAATATGAATGCCAGGATCAAATAATGACTTAGTAGCTAGTGAACCTATGTAATAAGAAACTCGATAAATGATCAGCAAAAACGCGTTAATAACATCGTGAAAAAGGTGCCCTACGTAATGATACTAAAATTGACTATCTGTGCAATTGTGTAATAACACAATGTCTTAAGCGATGGCCGACTGACTATGAAGTTTCTGTACCCTCGCCCGCCTCGATAATAACAGACAATTACTCTGCTAAAAGTCCACTTCCGATTACCGTTTTACTATTAAACTATTTAGTAGGCTACCACATTTACATAGCTCTATGCATTTGCAAGACTTGGAAAATTTGTACCAGTTCTTATCGTTTGAGGAATTCTGTTGTAACAATAAGAATCGGTACAGATTGTTGAGAGTGTTTCGTGTATTCCACATACCTACGTGGCGCATTCCGATCTTCGTGACTATGACTCTGATATTATATTATAGGTAGTTAGTTTAAGCTGTCGATGTCGGGTCTAAGGGGAGGGTTGGATATACCAGCGCTTGACGGTCACGGTAGCGATGAGTGATAGCTACAAATATAATGATTGCCGGACACCAGACCGACCACATCGCCAACTCCTGATTACGCCTCGTAGAGAGGCGAAACACGTGTCGAGTATAATATTATTGGTGGTGTTTTGTTATACATATTTGCGTATGAAAAATGCATGCAAAAAATACGCAGAAAATGCATGTAAATTATAGCGGGTTACACTAATTAACTACCTCTACACGTTCTGTATCGCGGAAGAGCAAAGTAATATTGTTCATCCTTTAATATGAACTTCGAAGTAACGCCTGATTCAACTAATTAATTATACTCTCTTTATCTTTTTCCTCTATCCAAAGGTAGTCTGGAAGAGATAGCTCTTTAGCGATAAGACCGCCTTTTGTTTACCTCTTTCAAACATGTACTTTTATTATTTGTTTTGTATTTGTCTTTGAGGTGCAATAAAGAGTTATTGTATTGTATTGTATTTTCAAGGGTGGCTACATCGACGTAGTGGTCGGCCAGGCGGTTGCAGTTGCGCGAAGGTGCCATTGACTGGTGGTCAGCCAGTATACAGAGACGCTCTGGCTCTGTCGTAGCCACAAGTACTTACTTTAGTACTCACTGGAAGCGGGAGACAGTGTGTGGACTTGTGGAGTAGAATACCTGTGTAAAAATGCCGGTGACCGGTAGTAGTGGGCCAGCACTCGGTGACACCATGCATTCCCCGCTGCCTTGTAGCTACAAGTATCTACGAAGTTCAGGAGCGGTGTTGCGTGAAGGTGCCGTGGACGCGGTGGTCACCGTGGTCAGCCACAATACAGCTATGCGCGGATGCGCTCTGGTAGTGGCAGTGCTGCGTGTAGTGTGGCTGCATAAAGGTGCCGGTGGTGCCCAGTACTGAGCCAGCAGTCGGTGACAAAATGCATTCGCAGATGCTTTATAGCTTCAAGTATACTTACGGGAGGCAGGGGAACGGCATGGCGATGCTGCGTTTCGTGCTGTTGCGTGAAGGTGCCGTTGACGCGGTGGTCAGCCAGAATACAGCTATGTGCTCTGGCAGTGTTGGGTGTAGTGTGGCTACATATAGGTACCGGGTGGTGGCCCAGTACTGGGTGTTCTGAGCCAGCACCCAGTGATAAAATATATACTTACGGGAGACAGGGGAGCGACGATGTCGATGCTGCGTGTCGTGTAGCTGCGTGAAGGTGCCGTTGACACGGTGGTCGGCCAGCGCGTGAGGTGATGAGAACACGCGCCCGCCCAGTCCCAGACTGTCTAGCAAATGCTCGAAGCCCTGGGAATCAAGGGATCATATTGAGTTACGTGTTGTGTGTGTGCTGATTTCACAGACGCGAGGACAAACTGAGGGCAACGGAGGGAGTACCGTAACTAATTTCGCATTGTCTTTGACACAATGACCAGCTGAGCGTGCTAATGTTAAGATCGTTAAGTAATTTTGATGGCAGTGGTATTGACAACAACTGTAAAAAAAAATTTGTTGGTATTTTCTAAAAATATGAACAGAGATTAGGTCTCTATCAGATAATGTAGAATTGGAAGCTAAATGATGTTTTTCTAAAATAGTTTTATGTTTCGTAATCGATTACGAAAAGAAACGTTACTTAAGCTCTTGTAGTTGAATAGCTTTCGAATAAGTAGTTTCTCGTAAACTCGAAATAAACATAGGTACCTAAATAGAGCAGGCTAGGGCCTGCTATCTATTTAGGTATGTTTATTTCGAGTTCCGGCTAGGGTCGGAAACGTGTATTCTCATAATATTTTATCAGGAAACGTACAATAAAAAGTGTGTAAATGTGTTTACAAGGTGCCAAACGGTAACTCGGAAGTCAAGTTGAAGGTCAAAGCGCAATGAATTGTGCTTGTCGTTTTTGATAAGCGATAAGTATCGGATTACACCTAATCACTGACGATTTGTAGGAACATGATGTACCTACCTACCTACATACCTGCTAAGTAAATAATGCCATCGCGCTTCATTGCAAAAGTAAATAGGGATTTGAGTAGGTACCTATTCATGAACATAAACAACTCACTCAGTCTCAAAATATTTTACATTGTGCAAAATGTTCCCGAAATGTAACATTAAACAATTGTAGTAAAGTGAAAGGGTTCAACTCACTCAAACAGAATTGGCTTTTCCGGGTGAGATGAACTCTAAAAATTCAGTTTTTACGAGAAAGAGGCATCTGTTTTTTTATTTATTGGATTGGACAATTTAACTCAAATCATTACGTAAGGACCTATCTATCTATAATCCAACAGATCCCACGGTAGAAATGAATACATACTATTTTTTTATTTAATACTAAGTTGACTATTGATTTAAAAACGATGGCAAAATTTTGTTGCCTGCGATGCATAAATATTTGGAGTTCGGACTCATTTATCTATAGTATAGGTAATATAATAATTATAAAAATCTATTCTGTACAGATTATCAGTGAACAGGTAAGGTATCTATATCTAGGATTATAATAAACACATGAATTACTGAATAAGTAGGTATCCTTTACGTATTTTTTTATAAATATGACTTCATTAATTTGGGGTAGCTACACAAGTATTTTTCTTTTTGCGTGTTATACACGGAGACATACCTATGTCAAAAAATAGAAATATAAGGTGGTCATCAGTTCACCGACAAACTTTACTTATGTATTTTTGATGTCAAAAGAAGTAAAAAAAAACATTTTCCGATTATTTTGCAATCCGATCCGATTATTTCATTATATTTAGGTATACATATAGGTACATGACCGAAAAAAATTTGTTGGTAATTATTTTTTTCAAATTTTGTTTTTTATTTTTCATTAACCTATCTAGTTAAAGATTTTTCGCAAACTTTTGTCTGTTTCTCCAAAATCAATGGGTATGTTAGGATGAAAACTCATAGAGTTATAATTTTAATAATAGTACATGCATTTTTCAGTGAATTATGATGAAAAATGTGTATCTCTGAAACTAAGCCGAATCAAGAGAAGTTCATGTGACTTTATAGTCTCAAATTGTGGTCAGAAATATCTACATCTTTCAAGTCTGTCGCTATACTTTCATAAGTATAGCGCCAGACTTGAAAGTGTATTAATGGTCATGACCATCCTGTATAATTTAGGATATCTGGACTCCCGCACTAAAAGGGAACGATGATAAATATGAAACTATTCAAGGTGAAAAAAACATAACGTAATAAAATCGGTAATTAGTTATCAATATGATTGAACAAATCTCTCTAAAGAAATAAAGGGTTTTATCACTTTTCAGAGCTTTGAAGAACGATTTCTCCCAACGGGATGAGCTTGGGCAGCCATAAAAAATACGTGTCCGCTTTTTTAGACTATTCAATAACATAGGTATACAAAAATCAATAAAATCAGGGACGGGTATTTGGGTACCGTCTATCACATCACGACCAAAATACCTACGCAATTTTAATTGTCAAATAAGTTGGCTATTAAGTAGTCATCAGACTATTAAAACTTAGCCTATTATTCTTATTTTTTACTAGGATTAGATTTTAAAAAATATGTGCATGATACCAAACTTTCCCTTTTATTATTATTATTATTGTGAGCCTATAGTGTCCCACTGCTGGGCAAAGGCCTCCCCCCATTTTCTCCAATCTGATCTACTATTTATCTATGATTTAAACTTTCCCTATTCTATCTAATTACAAGATATTTAGTATGACCATGAAATAATAAGATTAATGCTAGTATTCATTCTGTCTAAATTTAGCATACATTACTAGTATTCAGCGCATCTACAGGGGTATTTAATTTGTTGCATGGGGTATGCAATGCTACATTCAAAGTAACAAAAAAAAACGCATGCATCAGTGATCTATCTATAACACTCATAGGATACGTGAGGTTTACAGTCACTTAATACACAGTAGTTATATGTATTTATGAAGTTAGAAGATTAGATTACAATTTTGGGTGTGGCTGGATCACACAAAATTTTAAGAATAACAAGAATCTAAGGGAGTTATCGCATTTGATGACGATAACAAGCAATAAGTATAATTATGTTGACATGAATTACTAATTAATACTCATAACCACTTAAGTTAACATTAGGATTGGAAATAAGTAGGTACATATGTAGGTAGATAAGTATCGTAATTAGTATCATATATCATGCTGATTTTACCCACTGACCGAATTTCGCAACTTCAATGAAAGATAATATTAAAATAAATAAATGTTTCATAATCGAGTAACATTACTTTCCTAAATAGATAAAAAATGCGTTACCTAACGCTAAAGGTAGATAATGAGTAGATAATAGTAGCAGCACATAGTTATGAAGGTAAGTACACCTATTAAAAATATTAAAATGAAGTAAAGTTTGTACTGGCTTGATGTGAATTACCTATGTATGTAACAGTAACATATGAATACCTACAGTTAT
The DNA here is from genome assembly GCA_025490895.1 of Thaumatotibia leucotreta. Taxonomy (NCBI): domain Eukaryota; kingdom Metazoa; phylum Arthropoda; class Insecta; order Lepidoptera; family Tortricidae; genus Thaumatotibia; species Thaumatotibia leucotreta. The sequence continues at coordinate 8,008 of JALPQI010019210.1, forward strand.
TAGGTTAATTAATCCTACTTTTAAATATTTCCGACTTGAGTAAATAGGTACCTATACGTATGAGAAGATATTCACGGGAAGTCATTAGTTCATTAGTCATTAATACATTACATATCTATAAGGTCAACTTGGCGAAGATCGGTATAAAGCGCGTCCCAAAACTATGGGTCCTGAAGGGAAAGTATTTTTAGATAGGTTGTTTTGCAAATACGAATTTATATCATTTTTAATAGTTAATTCTTCATTCACAGATTTACAAAAGTGTACTTGCCTCCTCTGGAAATCGAACTGTTTTTATGATGACAAACGAGGGCATGCACCTAAGGAAATAATTCGTCTAAAGTAATATCAAAAGATAGAAATAAGGAGTGATAGGGAGTGGGCATGGTCACGGCGCTAACTCATGGTAAGCACACTTAAGGTGCTTAGGCAAGTTGCCAATCGCTACCGCTTAATCATCAATCGTAAACGAAAGGCAGCTAACTGTCTTTGTCCCACTAATATGAAACAGTGACAGAGAGGGAAAACTACGATACGCTACTAAGCGTAAGCGCTTGGCAACTTGGCTAAGCATCTAGGGAATACAATCAGAATAGGGAAGAGTGTAACGTAAGTGATCAATTTCTCAACACTTGGAACTAAATAAACAGACTATGAAATGGTCACTTTCATTACCGTTACGTGGATTTACCCAGATTTTTATATTAGGGCTTGTCCATTAATCCCGTCATACGTTTTTGGCCTATTTTAAACCCCCCCCTCCCCCATGGTGATACTTGGTGATATTTTCAGGACCCCCCCCCTAGCCAATATGACGTGTAATTTTTTGCCAACTTAAGTAGTCCTTTAAATAACACTTCAAGTTACCAATTTACGTACTTTATTAAGCACACGTGATGGGAAAAAACTTTTTTGCAAACTACGAGGTAAATGTCCGTGAAATTTTAAAACACAGTTCAGGATTTGACATCTGGTTATGTTTTAAAAGATGTATACTGTTCAGCAGAGAGTAACAAAAAATTACACGTGATTTGTCCGATGACCCCCCCTCCCCTATGGTGATAATTGGTGATTTTTTCTTGACCCCCCCCCACCCCCTATACAGTATGACGTGATTAATGGACAAGCTTACCGACGCTGCTTTGATAAGGTCCGTAAGACAGTGATTCGCTTATTTTAAACCTGAGTAAGACGTCTATGTATATCCCAAAACTACGGACTCTAAAAAAGGAGTAAAACATAAGCCGGCCAAGAGAAAACTCTGCAGACAGTCTTCCCGACTATAAGCATATCAGTACCTACTGCTACTTCTACGACACCTATTTATTAGGATTTACATACTATTTATAAGCAATTTTAATACAAGAATAGATTAAAATAAAGCGAGTAGGAAGGTTGTTTCTTCTTGAAGATCACTGTTGACATACCAACTAAGTATTAGTTATATTTCGATTTTAAAACACATGACAGAATAACACCCAATTGTTTAAGCTTATTGACATGTAGATCAAAGGATAATTTTAAAACTATGTTCCGGTAAACATTTCACAGGCCAGTGATCGTGAAAAGATTTAAGTAAGCATATTGTGTGAATGTTGCCACGGCGGATCAAATCCATCCTTCCTTACGTAGCGGGCTATGCTATGACGCGCGGCCAATTTGCCACTGATCGTGGTTATATATAAATTACTGGCTGGTTACATACGTGTATACCTACTATTGTTATGACGGACACTCACAAAACTACCGTGATCTATTTTAAGAAAAAATAATCAGAACAAACAACTAAACGGCAACATATTTCCTCAATAATAATTTAAGAGTATTGTAGCTTCTCTCACGCATTTTTTGGATTTTTAAAATGGTTACTTTATTAACTGCCTTGATTAAGTACGCAAACTTATTTAAAATTATTTCCTAACTTAGGATTCTATTAAATAGTTACAATTTAAAAATCACAATTACATAAATAAAATGAATCAATAACGAATTGTAAGATTAATACCAACAACTAATAATGTAAAAAGAAAATCTATAGTTATTTGTTATTGTTATACAAGGGTGCAAAGTTGTATTTTACCCGCGAGTATGAAATTGAAACACGAGTAAGCGAAAGGATTCTACAGTTGAACCACGAGCGAAGCGAGTGGTTTTAAAATAGAATCCTGAGCGCAGCAAGTGTTTTAACATACGAGAAGTAAAATACATTTGCACCCGTGTGTAACACAAAACTTTTCCCCTCACTATAGCGAGGAAACTCAAAAAAGGTAATTATTTGTTCACATTACAATCATCATCAGGTTAGTGATAATAATTTTCGAAATGCATCATGTATTTAATGCAAGATTTTGTCGCAGTAAACTTAGCACGAAAAAGTAAACGTAGCACGATTTTAACACATAATCCCTGTAGTTGCACATTGCACACCAACGCCAATGCATTATTAAATCATTCTCATTCATTATTTTTACTAAATTATAACTGAACACTCTGAAAGTTGTTTAGTTTACTATTTTTATGCGTGTTCGAGTCGGTGAATAAAAATTATAACCTATAATATTCATTGACAATGTTGACATTTGACATTTTCTGCGTTTTGTGATTGCGTCTAGTCATCTTATCATCAGTCACTAAAACAATGGTTACTTGTGGAATTTTATGATTTATGTGTTAAAATCATCATATTATATAAAGGTTTGTATTTTACACTAAATTCTCAAACAAATTATTTCATTATCATTAATGTGGAACGACTTCCATGAGCATTTTACGTTTTGTTATCTGTTAAAGGAATGCTACTTCGCGCTACGCTCCAAGGTCATTACTTTGCCGCACAAGTGAATAATATGCGTTTTTACCCGCTCGTATTAAAGGATAAACGAACGCTTTACGAGCTAGTGAGGGGATAAATACTATAATTCAACTTAACATTCATCTAAAAAAATACGTAGCTAAACGACGTTTGTTCAGGTTGAATTATTTTTAGTTAAATATGAAGTTAACCACTTGGCCTGCCAAGTTAATAAGATGTGATATTATACTGTTTTGAAAAAATAAGTCCACCTGAGTTTCTTACTGCTTCTTCTCAGGAACGGTGTAGGGTTAGAGCCAGTAGTAGATTTTTTTCTCTCTTGATAGTGTCAGACGATTCGAAAATGCTTATTAATTAGCTTAAGAATAAAGAATAGTTTGACTTTGACTTAGTACCTATGCCTATCTACGTAATGTCCTGCTTCCCTAGATCAAAATAATGCTCGAATCACTCGCGAGATGGACTTTTGAAATCAATGCGAATATACCTACATTTAATTAAAAGAGGAAAGAGGTGTCATTTTCTTACCTCCACATTTTATGCTAGCGCCACTGTTAAAATAGAGAAACCTTCATTGCTAATAAAATAAGACCCCGGGAGTGAGTTATAAAACTTTTCGAAACACTACGTACTTAATACCTACTTCAAAAATATCGTATCGGTTGTAATTATCGTTAACTTATTTGTTTACATTATTTAATCAGCTGATACGTAACGTAAATCTATAATGAATGGTCGAAATGTGGCGTAAAAGTAGACGGTCTGATAACTAAATTAAATAAGATTATTTACAGTTCACACGTTTCACGTCATATTGACAGTGCTGGAAACAGAGTACATATTTAGAATTAAATGTGGGCCTCTTAAGTAAAACGTCCCACGTTGCCGATAACCATAAGGCACTATAGGAGATTAAAAGACAGTTAATTCATATAACGATACGAGCAAATTAGCCGTCCAAGCTGTCCATAATAATATAGTTAAAAACTAAAAAACAAAGTGAAACGTTTTACTAAAAATTCGGACAAATTAAATTTACAATAGGAATATTTAAGTAGTGGTTACATCTCTTGTCGGGATTTATGGCTTTATATTTAAGATGTTTGGTTGACTCTCGTTTTCCATTTATATTTACAAACTACATCGACGGTCAGTGATTTCATTCATTTTGTAGATATCTACCATAAATATATTTAGGCACGTAATCAAACAGATATTTGTTATTTTGTTTGTATTTAATACTAGAAATAAATATTCGTGGGTGCGGGGTTGCGGGCACGGTTACGGCCGCGATGTGCGGGGGGCATTCAGTCATTCGGATTATACGAGAGTGATTTAATGACTGGAGTTGCTACGTTATTCCGTGGGTAATCGTTTTTTCAATATTTTATAAAATTTCCTAAGAAATGACAATGCTATTTGTTTTAACCGCATGCATTGCTCGTTAATCAGGCCAATTCATCTGCGCTGGCTCTATGTTTATCTTTTCTGTAGAGAACAATACGAGGTGTAATTTTTAGACGCTTAATCACTGCCGTCTAACTTAGAAATAGAGGAGTGTCATATTGTTCAGTAAGATTTAGGTAACAGCGGTCGAGCTATTGAAGGTGTCAAAACTTGCCCGTTTAATTCATAAACGTTTATCAGTTCCGATTCGTTTTTTTCTTCTTTGTCACTTTCACAATTCTATTTATTAGCACAATCAAGGGATAAAGAAAATGAGATATCAACTATCTATGAGTTCACCCTATTTTCATAAAGATGCTAACTTTTTGATAGTTATTAGGTAACCAAGAAATACAATACAGGACTAATTGTTAATACTTCATTAGTTAATGATTTCTTATAGCATTAGTATAATTTCCATAAGCAAAATGTCGCTTGAATATAATTTACAACTTAATTGTCTGTAAGTTACGGCACGTTATTTATATTTTAATATTTAATTTATCTACTACTTTTAGACTTATCAATAACAGTTACGTCGATGTTTAATTTTGGTGAACCCGCGCCAATGTAGAGTAGGACATACTTACAAGCGAACAATAGTTATGATATTATTTCTCATTTAAAAATATTATTGCTTTTATTTCAAAAGAAAAATATTGATGGTTCACACGTGTAATATTCGATGGACTTATATTTTGGCATATATTGCGCGTAGTGATTGGTTAATTTAGGTACGGAATTATGCGTTCAGAATTTTCGAACTCTACTTCGAGGCAAAACTCAATTTTGTTTCAGTTTGTTTTTGACATGTAAGTATTCAATTTCGGAAAACTGTACTTACTTAAACTAAGTGAATTTAGTGACTGACTATGATGAATGATAAAGAGTGCAATGCAACTTAGATAGTGAGTTTTGTGTATAAACAAATCTGATCGTAACTAGGTATTTATTTAGGTAACATAAAGTTTCAACGTGCCTAAACAAGATGCTATTCTCAAATTGTATACGAGAAGCGACGAGTAATAAATGTGTTGAAATTACAGATTAGAACGAAAAATCACGCGACTCCGACGTAGGCAGGGAAATGGTTATGTGACTTTTCGTTCGAATCTGTCATTTTAATATATTTATCACTTTTCTCTTATCGTATACGATTGCAGAATGGCGTCTTGGCTAGGCCTGCTAGCGTCTGGCGTCCATTATTAGGCCACGGTAGCTGTTTACCATACGGCGGTCCGTATGCTTGTTAGTTAACTTCGATACTATTACTTATATGATACGGTCTAGGGCCCATTTCTCAAAAGCTTGTAAGTTGTAAAACAAGAGGAGGTCTCTTTTTGACACTATTAATTAGATAAGAACTTCCACTTGTGTTACAAGTTACAAGCTTTCGAGAAATGGGCCCCAGATCTTGAAATAGTACTACTTCGATCTATAATTTGATGAAGCATGTTTAAATTTATAGATAGAAATGTGTGGTTTGAGGTGTGGTAAACCATACCTTTTGTTAACAAGTAATTAGTACTTAGTACCTATTAATATTATATTTTTTTAATGGAGCTATTTAACCTTGAATATATTATAATGCTTTTGTACTTGTGTACACAGCATTTCGAATGCAAATATTTACGCCAACTCTAGAATCTAACCAATTAACAGCCAGTAATTTATTAAATTAATACGATCATTAAAGTACAATAAACTCATTAAGAAAAGAACCAGATGCATGGATGGAGAAAAAAAATATAATAAAATCAGATATGGCGCTTTTTAACTATGAAATATAATTGGAACATAGGTATTTGTATTGTATTATTGAACTTTTGTAAGCTACATTCTCATAGATAACTGAGCTAGAAATATTTATTGGTTTTTGTTTCAGGCATAATATAAACATATAATTCAGATAGGTATAGTTGTATGTATAGAATTGAATAACGACTAATTTGGTGATCGACTACCCAAAAATGTATGTGACATAACAATTCATTTTAGATGTATTATGTAAATTATGATTACATTTACGATACTCATTATTCGTTTTATTTTGAATATTTAATCAAAACACTGTAGGAGTAGTAAGTTTGTTTGACTGTGTGTTCCGGACACGATAGGGTTTAAAGTTATCAGTTGTATCGACTTAAAAGTTAAATATTGATAAACGATTGTGATTATGATAAAAATGTCGAAGTATACCTGGGGTTAGTGAACTTCGGTTAACTGAACACAACGCGGAGTACCTACTTACTTTTTATAGAAATTTATCACTGATGCTTGACAATCATGGTGAAGAAATACACTTGTCATATTTACCGTGTGAATTGTCTCTCTAAGTCTCTAACCCGACTAGCATATTTATGAATTTGTTTACGTTACGTTATGTGCGCTTATAAATAACATGTAGAAAGTTGACTAACTAACTTTCCATCAACCATTCATAATCGAACACATAAGAACTCTCCAATGATTATGAAATTAATAACTAGCTATCGTATTTGTTTCCATCGATATCTCTATCATGATATAACTGAATTACAAAGAACTTACTTCGAATGTAATTAATCCCTTGTCTCCATATTTGTCGAAGATCTTGTTTATGAAGTACTTCTCGGCGAGCTCCGCGGGCTGCGAGTCGTTGAGGCCTAGCCGGTTGTCGACGTCGCCGGCGCCGGCGCCGGCGCCCGCGCCGACGGTGGCGGCCAGCAGCGCCAGCGCTACGACGGCCTCCGTCGTCAGCATGCTCGAGACTGAGCTCGCCGCACTATCAGCCGCTCGAACGTGCACCCGTCAGGCGTGATATGACGCGACGCTTGCGCACCGGCTATAACCAAGTCCGCACGCTCTTTTGTTTATTTACTCGCGGTTTATCTAACTTCGGGTAATTCGCGCTTGATAAACTCGAAATTGAACGCGTGCTGTTGAGTCGAGGTGAGTTGTGCGTCTGAGACTCGGAGACTTTCACCTGGCGCTCGAGTCCCGAGGCCGGTCGTAGTCGTAACACCGTTACTGATAATGTGTTGATGTTTGCGCGGGCGCAGCAGGTTGTGCGCGAAATCGACGTCGGCGTCGACCGAGATCTCCTCCCAGACTCGATGGCAGTCAAATAATGAATGATTGCGCCCTCTGTACTTATATATGCATACATTCATATTTGTATACACTATCTAAGGGGTTATTTAGATGAACTGTATGAAGAGTGATAAGTTTTTCCTTTTAGGTAAAACATGTAAAATGTTAAAATGTATTTTATTGACGTTACTATATAGGTACCTACTACTGAGGTATAGGTATATCAGACAATGTAAATACAGTATTTCCCAAAATCATCGAAAAATTACACAACGAATGTATCATGTAAGTCGTCGATCATTCCTTTTGACAATAATACACATCACTCAAATGGTCAAAAGAAATCCATAATATAATAATCTTATAATCAACTCATCAAGTGCCATACAAAATATACCCAGAGGATTGGCTATAAAACGTGCCAAGACACTACCTGGAACTATCCATGAAAACTTTTTCCTGTTCAGAATGTAGTGAAATATATTTTTCCTTCGTATTTTCACGAAAAATTTTCCGAATTTGATTTTCAGTCTGAATTAGCATCAGTACAATGGATATTCAAGTTCACCCAGGACACCTAGCAATATAAATGTGGACATTATCCGTGAAAAGCTGAGGCAAAAGGGTTTTGTACATAATTCATATAGGCCATAGTCGTTTAAATGGATAAATAATTAAACACCTCCACTAAAATTTTAAAGACTTCCTTATACCTTTATGCTAAAATGTTTGCATATCGGCTGTATTAGCATATTATTTGGTATGCCCTGCACCATGTTACGTAGTCAGTTCACGCGAGCACTGGCACACGTGCGTTTCCTACTACGGAGCAGTTACCCTATTCCCCCATTTTGTGTCATGTTCAGTGTAACTTGACCTCGTGTCTATAAGTATGATATGTACTCTCGTAGTCCATAGTTATACTGGATTTAACTCTATAGAAAATGATGCGAATCGAATAACAGATCAGACACGGGATTGTTCAGTCCACTAATGGATTCGTACGACATTCCAGAATTTGAGTGATTAGATCATTGATCAGCTTGATCAGTGATCAATGGTAATTTATAGATATGGTATTTACGGAATGGACTATAAAAGAAACTTGCAAAAATTCAAAATCACTGTTAGATCCTCCCACTCCAATGTGATTAAATTAATATAAACTAAAGGGTCGAACTCTAAGGTGATTATTTATAAAGGTTTTCATAGTTAGGTACTGGTGTCAAATAGGTAATTTTCTGAATCTGATTAAATGATTAATTATTCAATTAACTTTGCAGTCATGTCCATATTATTGCGAACAATGACGCACAATTTTTTTTTTTTTTTTTTTTTTAATACCACGTCGGTGGCAAACAAGCATACGGCCCGCCTGATGGAAAGCAGTCACCGTAGCCTATGGGCGCCTGCAACCTCAGGGTGTCACATGCGCGTTGCCGACCCAATAAAAATAACGTTGGCACAACAAAGTGGCTCCACTCCACCTGATCGTAAGTATTTTCCGATCTCTGGTAATCACTAACCAAATAAGCCAACTTCACATACTTCAAAATTACCCACAATGAGTTTCCTAAACATGTACTAAGTAGGTACATGTAGGTCCGGTGTAAGTGGGAATTTTATAAATTTGCGATTTGTCACATGTACAGAAGGGTCTAATTTTCCCTATTTTAATATACAAAAAGTTTCACGCAGCGTACAGCGGCTACTTTACACATAAATATTAAAATGTACCACGTAAACAAAAAATAAGGGCCATAACGCAACTGCTTAATTATAAATACTCGTATATCTACATATTATTCAAGTTTATTTGGCGTATTGAGTGATATTCGCGGTTTAATTTGTTATTCGTTAATTGTCACAGCAAAAACTTATTAAACTATAAAACATAATCTTCTTTTGCGGAGTATACAAAAGACTTCAGGGAAAATCTTAACTTTTGGAAATGGTCGTGACTCGTGCTCGTGCGTTACTCGTGCGTAACGTTCTCGTACCTATTCTACATTCTGTCAAACTGTTTGAGAAATCTTATGACAAAAACTATAATCCATTTGCCGACTAGCAAATTAAAATTTTCTCAGTCACATAAGTACAACATACAAAGTTTCGTATGAGGTTTTTTTTTAATTACACTTTAATTCAAAATAGTTAATACAGATCAAGTCAATCAAAATAGTCGTTGCCTAAGACAAAATAAGTACTACATTGTACTGATAATTATTGACATCGTTATGATCTTTCTCATTATTGTAATATTTTCTATATTTGGTGGTCAAACAGCAATTAAGTAATTCTGTCAATGACATGGCAAGGAAGGAAAACATTTTTTGTTTTTATTGATAATGTCTCATTCTTTGGTTTCTGTAATGACATAGAAAGTGAATGGTTGATATTTTTTGCAAAAAGTCTACTCAGCCTTCAATGCTACGATTGCTAATCAACCAGGACAAAAAACCTCGCTTCAATTACAGCGAAGTATTAAGTACGCATACAAGTAGGTACCTTCAAGTGGCTTTTTAACATGATACTTATTACAAATACGTATGTCTCCTTTGGGACCCACCTATATTATTCAAAACAGTTACGGAAACAGTTTACCGAATAAAAAATCGAATTTAGTCGGAATCACAGAACTATATCATATCAATAGTTCTGTGGTCGGAGATACACTAGAAGTACGCTTTTTAAGGAAGGTGATAAGTTTTGTAGGTACCTACTGCTCCTGTGAAAAAGTGCTGAGGTATTTTTTTACAGTAGGTACTACTAGTACAACTTCTTTAATACGCTTCTTTTGGCGCTTCTCTTTGCTCTAGTAAAAGGCGTGATTATTTTTACGTCTTCCCCACAATTACTTCTAGTTTGGATATTTATTTCAGATTTGGTACACGGAATCACGAGTTTAAGTGAATTCTGTAGTCACCTTGCCGGCATTCAAGAAGCTTATTGATTTGCTCATTAAAGCGAGGATATACCTACTATACCCCGGAGCTCCGATGGCTATCAGCAGTATCACCAGGGTATTCATCCTCAGACCTTGGAGGCTAAGGGGCTATACACTGTAAAATTTAAAAGAAATTTCCTTCTACGAACACTCCGGATGTGAAATTAACTCCCTCTCTAGGTTTCCTCTAGGTAGGTACTTCATTAAGGGGTTGTTTAAAAAAGGAGATTATAGAAAAAGGTTGACATCGCGCATTTGTATTTTTATACCTTTGAGATGCTGACGGTTATAAGCTTTGGTAGGTAACTGCTTCCCATCAGGTGGGCCGTATGGTTGTTTACTACCGTCGTTGTTTATATACAGTGTGTAAATCTAATACGGACGATCAATTAAACCAGGCATGGGATTCATTAGTGTAATCATGGATTACAAGATTTTTTTTAAATCTTACTCTTAATTACGACCCCTCAGAATTCTTTTAAGATTATCGGAGCAGCAATGTAGGTACAAACATTTGTTATTGATATTGTTGATATGACAGTTATGTCATCTGCTTTTGAAATTAGCTGCCAACGAGTGTTTAACTCGCGTATTTTGCTCTACATTGCGTGCCGCATTATTCTGTATGGAAAAATTAGTTGCTCTAATTTTAAGTAAAAGTTATTTAAATGTACTTATTATGTCGTAAACTAACACCCGTTAAGAGCTTCGCCCGTATTAAACTTCTACCCTGTATAAAGCGAATGTAATAACAGAAATAGCCGCTTTAATAATACTTACCGTATGGCCTGAAAATATCATTGTTGATATTTTCAGAATTAGAAAAAAAATGGTCATACAGGTAATACTATTTTTTATACCGTGGACGTGATTGTGGTACATTTCCACGCTAAGTACCTACCTAATAAATAGAAGCTCCTAATACTTATTTTGTCTCGTTTTACTACACATAAAAGCAAGTACCTACAGGCCACTCCAGAGTTTACCTTATAGCACGTAATTCCCCTTACAATCGCCGTGGCTTCGGTGGAGTATTATTTGCCGTCCTATCTCTGTATGTGTACTTCAGCCAAGGGCAAGGGTACGAACAAATGATAAATCAAGAGCGTTCCATGGAAAACAAGTTAATGTATTATCTTATGCCCACAGTCTACAGAGCCTAGAATAGCTCAATGGTATAGTTACGAAACACTATAAACTACCTACACCATTTTAGAAAAAAACACTCTCTACCTTTACTCGGCTCTTATACACATCGTAGGTATACACACATAATATTATCATCAGCTTCTCTCAATCCACTGCTGGACGTAGGTCTCTGCTAATAACTATGCCTATGGACGCTTTAGGAGGTAAATGCCCATAATCGTCACGCTGGACAAGCGAGTTGGCGATAGCAGTAGTGTGTCCAATTGTCCACTATGATGATGCTGCTGCCAAATATCATTCCTCTATGAATCAATATTCAGTGACATTTAAATCTCTTACGACACCCACCGGAAGAGTTGAGTTGGTGACAAAATGTATAGGTATTTACTGCCATTACCACGCGGCGTTAACTCCTATAGATACTGCTTGGTGCACTCCGTTTAGTATAATTATATCCTTATTATTGGTGCAACAAAAAGAACGACTAACTTCATAGGTAATAGGGCATATAACTGCATAGGGCATGTAATACGATAAGTACGGTTTTGAAAATTATATATTTTATTTACCTTAAGTCTTATTCATAATCATATACGTCCATATGTAACCAACTGGTAGAATTTTGCGAGAGAAATGTAAAGTGAGCCGTAAATTTACTTGTACTTAATCATACAATTTCCCCCAAGATGTCGAAAAAATGTATAGGCCCTGTAGGGAATCGAAAAAAGACGACGAATATAAGGATAGGTGTTGCGTACCTGTTGTTTCTTGGAGAAATTGTAAAATGAGCTGAAGGTTTTAGAGCGCATTCTCTCCAGGGTGCATATAATTATTTTCTACTGTGTGTATACCTATTCTATTTTATTATAAAAAAGCTATGATTATAAATATTATAATTACCTGATGGGCTCCCACGATCTACTAATGCGATTCAGTTTAGGACCTAAACTTTAACTGTATCGTGTTAATAAAATATTAAAATGGCCTTCCAAGTTAGTTGTGATAACTTTACCTAATGAATAATAGGAATTTCATTCTTAAATAGGTGACTAAATCCCAACACCCCATTTAAGAAGTTACCTGAGAATTTTGCATACGTGGACAACTACTAATACTAGTAGGACTTCAGGTAATTCATTAATGGTATCGATTGAGTGACTAAGTAGCAATTGTACCTGTGTTTGTGTTTGTAGTATTTACCGGCTGCACCCAAAACAAACATTCCCAGCCACCGACTTTGATAGCGCATGTCAATAAATACGTTTCCATATCTTACACACATACCTACTATATGCTCGTACTATGAAACTTTACATAAAACGCCAATAACTATCTATGGGTGCGATAATACGGCGTATATTTCATTGAACATGACAAATCACTAAGAGTTATCTATTTTGTTGAGGGTCGGTAGTGCCTTACATTTTCTAGTAAATAGAGTAAGCAGGTATGAGGAAGTTTGCTTACCTAAGTAATGTGATAATATTTTATTTTGTTACGGGATTAGGGAAACCTACATATGACGTAAACAATTTATTTTTATAAAATATAAGCCTATGATTTGCCGTATATCCTACACAAAATATAAGCACGTGTAGCCCATTTTGCAGTAAACACCCATTATGCTGGTACTCTGCCAATTTTTATTAAAATTTAACCTAACCTAATTGTTTAGAAGGTTATGGGCCCAGTAAAATTCTTCAATTCGGTGTAAGTACATTATAAAATTACACATAGGTAGGTACATATATAATTTTAGCAAGCAAATTAAGGCAATTCTATCAGATATGTCGAGATATCATGAAACGTCTTAACGACGTCAAGTCGTCACGTCTAATAATATGCAGGCTTCAGAAGGAACGTGAAGGATTAACCCTAAGAATAAAGTTCATATAAGCTACTCATAAGTACTAATTTTGGAGAGATGAACGTTATTTTATTATGATGTCATTATTTATTTATGTATGATAGTTACGATTAGGATACTTTTGTAAATACAGCGATATGCTTCGTTTCGGATATAATAAATATATAATCAGGCGAAATTATGGTCCCCATAAATCCTTATAGCTGTTATCTTTCATTGATTATGTTAGTAAGTCAACTATGGTAAAAGTTTGATAGCAAGTTTGATGATGTACAGTCGGGGAATTTAAATTCCTACCCACCTAAGGATCAATATCGTATAGCAAACAGTCATCATAAGAGCTATCTACTAAGCACAACGTTACTTTGACATATCAGACGCATTCGTTTGTGTTACTAGGCAACTGATATGAATAAGAACGTTGACATGGGGAACTGTAAAACGTCAAGGCACTGCTAAAAATGGATGACAGTAATCGAAAATCTAACAAAATATATTTCTATCGCTTTCAGTCTTGCTATATTTGAATGAATCGGGAACTCGGAATCAAAGTTTAAATTTTTGATTGTCGACGAATCCAGACACTGGTCTACTACCGCGAACTACGAAATTCGTAAATATCGATCATTTTTCTCTGTCACTCTAACGAAGGCGTCATTAGAGAGTGAGAGACAAATTCTCGAAATTTGCGGATTTCAAAGTTCGCGGTAGGGCCGCTGGTGCCGATATTTAGGCTGAAAGCAAAATGTTTCTGTCGATAAACTAACATAATTGACTAAAGTGATAATTCAATAGAAGCATAACGGACGTTCCTTATTTATAACATATATTATTCATAACAAGAACACTATTTTATCTCATTCAATCTTATTTAATCAATCACTTGACCAGGGTGTTTATTAAAAAAAATAAGTTTACAACGCAACAAATTAACACAATAGTCATAAAAAATTCAATTAAAATCACGTGTATCCACCAAGATCGCGAATGACCACGCCACAAATGTAATCTTCCGGTTTGAGACCTGGAAAATGCTGTAGATGTCTAGTCAAGATTTAATTACTGACGGGCGAAGTGATGTCGCGCTGCTTTATGAGCCTCGGTCAATGCAATTTTTTTCGCCGGCCGCCTGTGATGAAAATCCATTGCATGTAGGCAATTCCTTATTGTTCTAGGGTGAACGTCAAACATTTCTGCAAACCGTCCTGTTGTCGTAGAGCCATCCAAATAATATTGACGTCGCATTAATCGGCGTTGGTCTTCGGCTAATGCTAGCGGGCGATGGTTATTTTGCCTTTGATCAATAAGGTTTCCTTCAGCATTGTATCGCCGTACCCAACGGCGAGCAGTGTTCCTAATCACATTTAACCAACGTGTTGTTTCATGAATTCCTACTCCTTCCTGGTGTAACTCTAACATTTGCGCTCACAATAATTTCGCTTTTGAAAATTATTTCACAATTTTCTCGACTAACACTGACAGCATCTGCCATGTGTTTAAGTAATTATTTATTAGAAAAGTAAATAACGTCGTAAAGAGGTTCTATGTGACGTGCAGTGACACTGACAAATAATGGGTATTGACACATCAATACTAAAATTAAAATTTCGACCTTAATGCATCGTGAATGCCTAACAACATTTCTACGAAATGGGTAGGAAATTAAATTCCCTGACTGTACAAAGGTTTCATCTATGAATGTTTAAAAAAATGCGAGGTTAAAAGTTATGAAATAAACCATTAAAAAAAACAAGAAAATATTTCATGAAAACTGCTTCCTCGTTTGGACAAAGAAGTTATGTTGACAATGACAATGTCGGTACTTATAAGATCTTTTGTTGTAGATATAGGAAGTACAGTCGAACCATTCTCACGTGTTGCACTAATATTATTTAGCCTGAGACTGGCACTAGTTGACACAGACAACATTTCGCGTTCAAATTATTTCCCTTATTCTATTGACAAAAAATTGTGTTGATAATATAATATATATGCAGTATATTTGGAATCATTGGTATTTTGATGCATTATAACTGTAAATAATAAAATAAATCCCGTTTAGTCTATTTATTCCGTGTATACAGCGTCATCTATCAAGGAACCGAGTAAATAATAATGTGCGCGACATTAAGAGTCCGGTATAGTTTTTTGCTCATATCTGTGATACTACTGATACTATATTGGAGTATCAAAAAATAATCTTGCTAGTGTTTTAGCATATAATGGAAGATACTTTTAATTCTAATTGAATAAATGGAGTACAATTTTTCAATAATGTACTCGAAGATACCTCAATCTTGAAGATGTTTCGCGATTTTTGATTGAAGAGGTAACTTTTGTACCTACACTTTTTTTGTAATCAAAATGATAATAAGTTACATAATATTATTATATTATATATGTGTTTCAAAATTAGTCGTCTAAGGAATAAGTGGAATACTTTTATTCATTTTCATACATACATTTTGAATAAATGTATTTGTATATTTATCTAGAGCAAATTTAATAAAAAATACCAAAGTTCTGTAGATAAACTAGAGTACATTTATTAAGTATTTTACATTAAAATAATACCTAATGCAAAAATAAAGTTCATTTCATGTCAATAATATTTTTTTTGTCATTAATTAATTTCATGTCATTAATTAATTTGTAATTAAAATATTATAAAAATCAGATTGAATGAAAATTTCTATTGAAAAATCTCGATACAGTATTGTGTTCAACATCCTTGCAAAACAAGGATTCTTGTAATCGTTTTTTTGGATACTAAATATTTCACGAAATAATTTTCTTTTGAGATGTGGTGTTTGCAAAGGTTGGAAAAAATCTGTTGGACAGAGAAAAATACTAATGAAGAGGTACTGGGTGTAACCAGGAAAGAAGAACATTATTAAAAGTGATTGAAAACAGAAGAGGAAAAATGATAGGTCATTTACTTCGTCACGATGACTTCATTAAAGTTTTAATCGAAGGAAAGATAGAAGGAAAAAGAAAAAGAGGAAGACCACGGAGAGCCTACATGGAGCAATTGAAGGAAACTATAGAAGTTGAAATGTATAGAGAGCTGAAGGAAAAGGCAGAGAATAGAATACAATGGAAATTACTCCACCGACAAGAGCCAAGCTCTTAAATAAATGATGATGACCAATAGTTAATTTTACCTTATTAATTAAAATATATATGCGTTCATTTATTATTAACGATTTTCACTTTTAAACCTATACCGGATTGAGTATGACAGATGGTTTTTCTGGGATAATTCGTTATTGCGTGAACATTTTTTTTTAATTTCAAAACGCCCGCGTTGATTAGCATAATTTTGTAGAATTTTCGAGTAGCTATAATAAATAACCCATTTTATCACCTATACGTGAGGTGCTAAATTGCAAACTTAAGTTAGATTTATGATCTATTCTGTACTAATAAAAAAATATAGTATTTGAATGTATTGAAGTTGCCGCTATTCAGCAATTTCTGAATTAAGTACACCTGCCCATTCCTGGAAAGTGATTCACAACATTCACGTTTTTACATTTCTCATATCGAAATAAAATTCGACAAATATAGTGCAGATACAGGCTGATTTTACTGCATACTCCAGAATTCAACATTTACATAAAATACCTATATAATTGATTAAGACGACGTATAAAATGTTCGGTCGGTTTATTTGAAATTTTGAGAATATAGTTGAATGATCTGATCAAAACCATGAACTGTGTGGATGACTAGCTTATAAAATATACCAAATTTTGTGTTCCAGCTAAGTTTGTTTAGAATTAGGTTAGCTCCAAAGACCGCCTCGGTTAGCTCAGGAGTTAATTCAGGTTTGACCAAATACACAGCAATAAACCGAGGATTGTGGTTTTCTCCATTTGGAACGACCGATGAAGACAAGACAAGCCTCCTGGCTCCTGTAGGAATGACAGATTAGCCGATAGTGACTACCTACAGTCAGCCCCACTATGAATGGATGGACGAAACCTTGGCCTGCGGCTATCTCGTTTTCCACTAGGTTTGTTGAAAAAAATCGCTGCATACCACCTGAATGACCATAATATTGTACCTACACTAAGTTAATGGATTTTTTAATATTAGAATTTTTGGAAATTCACTGTTGGCAATATTTTCTAGACAAATAAGCCCGTCGCCACGCGTAGAATGTATTTATGTAAAGATTTTAGATTATAAATATTATAATACTTTTACATATGTGCGTAAAACTTTTACAGAAAAATTACCGGTTACGATTACGTGACGTCGATGCCCTCTTAGAAACATCTGAGCAAATAAAAAATGAAAACACAGGTATGTTCAAGTTAATTTATTCCATAAGTTAGGTAGTCATACGGCTATTCATATAATTTAATTATCTTATAGGTCATTTTACATATAGCCCAGTCTCGTTAGACACCGCATACTTACAATTTGTATGCAGCATTGTAAGACCAAAATAGCTTATAGGTCGCCGCAATACTACGAAGAGACGAGACGTGGCGATTAAAATATAAAGCTCTATCCCTTTCATTCTTACCCAATGCTAATAGGTGTAATAGAGATTTCCAGAGAGATACACATTGCACACACTCATTATAAATTCAATTTTATTTTTTATTTTACTTTTTTAAATTTTATTTTAGCAGAAACAAAGTACTTAACTCTTCATACGCAAATCATAAAAATACGCTATCTACACGACCATTATGATATCGTCAGTTGACAGCATTGATTTAGAATATATAAGTGGATCCCCAAACAGCTCAAAAAAATGGCCCCAAAAAATGGGCTGCAGAAGTAAATATTGCGGTCCTTTTGCTTCGCTATTCAGTTCTGACAGTTGACATTTGGTCACCTTACGGTATAGCATCATTATTCCTTAAACATAAAAAGTTTTCTACTATTTTGCGGTGTTGTTCGCAAATTTGACACTTATTGCTCACTTCACAAAGTTTTTTATTCTTTGAGTTTGTTTTATTATAGTTTATTGTTAGTGAGCGTTATTAGCTTCAACTGAAACATGATAGAAATGACTTTTAGTGCTACTTTTCTTGGTTTTTTTGTTTGGCTCTGTGCGTCCATTTATTATTTAATGTCATTGGTTGACAGCCAAAAATCACTAAGTAACAAATACTTACTTGAAATAAAGCTCGTATCTCAGTTCTGATTAAATACTGACGTACGAGGTTGCTAAGAGTAGTGACAGTTATTATAGTGAGTTTTGCTCACGGTTTTT
>JALPQI010019211.1:0-18506 GCA_025490895.1 Thaumatotibia leucotreta
GTAATACAACTTTTTTCCCCTCACTATTGCGAGGAAATATGATTACAAATCTCATCCAAATGTAAATTAACTTAAAGAAACCATTTAAAACTTAATGTCGAAACGTATCGTAGAAAAGAGTTACTTCTGGAAATTAAATATAGCCAATGGCTTACAAAGTCACCCATGAGAACGACCAATTTAACATGTGAGCTCCGATTTCGAATGTTTACTACGGTCATACAGATCCACTTATACTAGGCAGTAGGGGGCTATAGGAATTAGAGCAATGTCAAATTACTTTATTCACAAGTGTGTAAAAAGCGTTTTTACCCGCTCGTATTAAACGATAAACGAGCGCTTTACGAGCTAGTGAGGGGAAAAATAAGTACCTACGTTTAATGCATTTGTACGAGATAGTACAACAAAGAAATCGCTCCGCTTATCTCTATGTACCCTTGTTTGCATTAGAACTGTAGCAGCCTTGACGCAAGGCGGACCGCCGGAGACGCCCTGCTAAGCCAGTTCAACAATAGGCACCACGAAAGTAAAAGGACACTACAACTCCTAGCTGCATAGCTTATACGTCCTTTTACCACTAGGTTACAGGACTGCATTCACAACACTTCGTAATCGTTCAATCAAAATGTTTGTTCTTTGTTAGATTGACTAAACAGCTTATCAGGTTCTAAATTTATGAATGTGCATTAAGGAAGTTACTTACAGTTTTTTTCTGGTTGGAATGTAGCTTAAAAGCCGGCGTGGCCACTTAAATAATCATGAGAAATGATTAACTAATTCGATAAAAAACAACTCACATGATCACTTCACTAACTTAGGGACATAATTTTAGCTAAGAGTAGTGGTAGTCAAACAATAAGTAAAGTATTATTCTTTTTTCAACGTTGAAGACAGAACCTAAAAAAAGCCATCATCGATCTTAGTCAAACTGTTAAAATATGCTTAATGTTTAATCAGAATTTGACACACACGTACCAAGGGATTCGGCAATTCATTCATATGCTGGACTATTAAAAAGTGGAAATCTTTACCGGCACATGTGTTTCCCCATACGTATAAGTTGAGACCCTATAAACGAAGCTTGAAGAAGCATGCCAGCAAGCGGCCAGCAAGGCGGTGACAATTGACAGGTTACTGCTGGTCTCCTGTTCGTTGCCGCCGCAATTTGGGCTCCACTTTTCACTTACGATTAGGTGGAGTGGAGCCACTTTGTTGTGCCAATATAAAATAAAAAAACCTATGTAAGATCTTAATACTCGTAACTGATATCCAAACGGTTGTACAATCCACATACCTACTGAAACCTACAAACTGGTGTTACATACCTGAGGTTAACGACCTGCCTGTCACTTGACCCTAAAGGCGGTCAGCTCTAGACCGAATTAGTTGGGTATTACATTTAATTCTATTCATTTATGATCAAAACTGAGTAACTGTATGATGGGTCCATCAAATGCAGTCACATTCGAACGTCATGTACAGTGGTCGGATATCCCGGTGCAACACCAGGGGATACCAAGTAGAAAAGTTAATATGGATATGACCTAAATTCCCGGGTTTAGATTGAAAAAAAAATAGATCTGATAGGTACCTATACTTAAAAAGGCAGCTCAAATTGCGAACATAAACCAAATCTTTGGGCGTTTTCACAAACCGTTGTTCAAAACACTTTTTTTTAATTCGGACAAATTTACATTTTTAATTTCTTCCATTACGCTATTGCCATACAAAGTCTATAAAAACGATAGCGTAATGGAAAAAAAAAACATTTTTGGATTTTTTTTTTCTCCTAGTAGGATTAAAAGAGCTCACAATCCCAAACTTGTCCGAATTAAAAAAAAAAGTGTTTTGAACAACGATTTGTGAAAACGCCCCTTTACAAAAGTATTGAATATTCTTCACCTTAATTTATTATATTATAAGCCTCATGGAGTACAAGTTTGGCTACACAGATTAAATTAGAAGCAGTACCTAATGGTACGAAATCCAGATTTGGATGACATTAGTTAGAGAATACGCAGACCAAATTTCAAATAATACCGCACCTGATGAAGTCTTTACAAATTTGCTCCACTGACATCCGTAGAAGTGGAAAGGACTTTTTCGGCGTACAAATGGATTTTAGATGTGAAAAGGAATCGATTGAAAATAGAGAATCTAGAGAAAATAATTATATGCTATTTTAACTTTATAGAACCTAGTAAGCCATAATTCTTTCATAAAATACATATATTTCCTCTAATGTGTCTGCATAGGTGTGTCAAGTCTTCATGCTTAAAAATGTTTGATTTTATGTTACATACACGAGGATGTTTAATCCGTAACCAGGTATATTTTTTCTAACTTAGTAATTGATGACCTCAGGAAGACCATGTACCATTCAGTGGTTATTGGATACAATTTTTCTTTAACATTAAATTAATAAAATTTTGAGGTATCTGCGGGAGACCTCGCCTAAAATGTTTAATTTAGGCTGGGTATGGATATTGTTTTAATCCTGATCACGGATTAAAATAATCGTGTATTATATGATATTTCTCTTTTTTTTTACGTTCGCAATTTCTAGAAGTGGAACCTATTGTGCCTTAGTAAAAAGCTTCTATTTTTAAAGCTAAACTCTTTTATTTAAGAATATTCATACTAAAAGGCTATTTGGTACTAAAGTAAATATTAAACAAAATTTATAACCTATCTTTTGAAATAATTGTCGAAATCGCATAATAATAAACGCTTGTATGTACATGCACTTATTTTGCATTACAAAATATTACTAAACTTTACTGGATGTAATTTTGTGGAATCCCGTGGTATATCCATATTAGTATAACGTTTGAGGTCATTCACCCCTTGTTGCACCGGGATATCCGACCACTGGTCATGTACCTATATGCAAAGATGACACATTGCACGATAAACTGTAAATGTGGACCAATCATAAGATTCATAAGCCATCACAACATTTTTCACAGTAAAACACCACAGATTATGTTGAGAAAAGCTACTAGTGGACGTTGTTTTTCGAACTGGTTGATTTATAGTCCATGATTGCGTATTTTTGCACTCCTCCAGAATTATAAAAATATCTAAAACTTCAAAAAAATCAAGAAAATTATAAATTTCGTCGAAGCTAAATTGAGACCTCTGCCTACCTTTGGTTAGTTACTTAAGAACTGCACTAAAATCAGATTAAGTAAATTAGCCTACAGAACCTTTAATCACGACTCTTAGCATTTATAAGCGGCCATCTAATTGGTAATCCCATCTCGATCTTCCATTGTCTCATCGGAAAGCGACCCGCTTTCCGCCTGACCTTGTGCTCGTGCGCACATTTACTTGCAATTTTATTTCCCATATACATAACAAACAACTTTTAACCTTCTATCAAATGGTATAAAATTCATTATCAGTGGACTCTGTAGAATTATTCTCAGATGTACGATAAGACAAATTAGCGTTGGATTAAGCATAACTTCTCTTTGAAATTGGCGTTTGAACTCGGCTTTGGAATGTTTGTCAATAGCTTTAAAGTTCATTTTGCTATATGTGTTTTGTTAAAAGTGAAGTTAAAGTGTGTTTGGGTTATAATTGGGTGAAATTATGAATTTGTTTAGAATTTTCACGCGTTCTTAGCGAGCATGGTTCTTCGTTGGCAATTAATTTTGATGATAAACACGGTTAGACGGCAGTTAAGAATGAAATGAGGGAAACTGCGTAGATATCCATGTGTCCACACTTGTCTACTTTTAAATACGTGATCTTAGAGATCATGGTGCATATGTTTAATATTTATACTAATATCACTTCAATAAGCTTTAATGTTAATCCTCGTTTCACAGTGTTTTTTTTTATAACTATGATGGATAGTTGGATACCTACCCTTTGTCTTGGTAAGTACCTATTCCGAGTATCAATGTATTATAAATTTCAACATTGTTTTTAGTGGCGGGAGAGTAAGCTATAACTGCTTTTAGCCTCTTATACCTAAGCTTGGATCAACAATACACAAGTAAGTGAACTAGGCTTCTTGTGGGTACATAATTGAAAAAACGTTATTATTCAGCGGATTTGTAAAAAAAAATCTATTCTAAAATGGCATTTTGAAAGGTTACATCAATCATAGCTTATAAATGACTCTTAAGTATACACTATGATCGTAAACCAGTCGTACTTTTATTTCAGCTACTACAAACTATGATTGATAATTCGCATAGCAAGGACAAAGCCTGCGGGTGGTTCGATTCCCGGCATTAGCACACGAGGCGGGACAGCTGATTTATGAATGGCTCGATTTGACGGACACTTGACAGTCGCATTTAAATTTATTTCAACTGTACTTTACAAAGTAAAATCAGATCTTGTCGGTGCGTTAAATGTATATGTCACTTATAAAATGCAATGCACATGCATTAGACTATAGACGCGTCCCAGCGTTGCCCCGACCCAACTGAGTTCTACCTATTAAGGTATGACATACATTACATATTTCAAACCATTACATATTTCAAAAAAAAATTTTGAGGGATCAAGTGAAGTCTCTTTCTGTGAGCTGCTTGGTACGTTCATTGGAGCTACCTAGTATATTGCTTTTAGCCGAATTCGAAAAAAAAAGTTTTTTTTTTGTTTTCATACATAATTAATAAAATGGTAAGTGTGAGAGAACCTTAAGAATAAGATCTCATTAGGATGTAATAAGGGTTGCAATACACTTGTTCAGTCATTAAAGTTATTTTTTTTTGTAACTCAATATCAGTAAGAGTTAAGATACTAGTTTCTTAGAGAAATAGATTATTTTTGCCCTGAATAAGCTTCCCTTTAATTTAACGGAAATCAATAAAAACACTGTGTATATATCGTCGGCGTCGCTTGGTACTCACACTCACACTACCCACAGCCCCAACACAAGCTTTAAATGCGCTTACCGTGGGACTAGGTTGACTTATGTGTGAAGATGTCCAAAGATATTTAGTTTCAGATAATTTAAGACTAGCTTAAGCCTTAAGAAAAAATACAATAATAAAATTTGATCAATTTACGTGAAATGTATATTGTTCTATATAGGTGCTTCATCCTGCTACGCGTAGACCTCGTAGCATTAAGCGTAGCGCCTCCTCTGCGACAAGGTTACAGAGTACATACTGTGGTAAGTAAAGTTGGTTGTTTACTACGTTCGGCTGAGCAACGTCTATAGACGTTGAAGATTGTATGTTAACAACGAGTTAATTGAAGTTGCGGGGTTAAGTAATAAAATAAAAGTGTTAAGTATTATAGGACTACCTACTGCAGGCTACTATGGTAACGTGTATGTAGATAAGTACATATATATATAGTATACAATCAATAATTTCATTTTATATATCTATATTAATCACGCCGACAAAGTTGTAGAAAAAAAAATCGTGTACGTAAAGTAGGGATGATTTTTTTGCTGTAATTATACAGTGTGGTATTTTTGAATAGATCTTTTAAAAAGAATAAGGATCCCAAAAGAAAGTTTTTTTCTAAAACCTGGATTATCAGAAATAATCGCTCCAGAATTTAAAAAAATAATTTGCCCCCCCCCCTACATTTTGATCCGAAAACCATGAATGTTGAGCTTATAGAATACTTTAAAATAAGACTATTTCGAACATGATCGGCCCAGCCATTCATTAACAATTATGGAACCCTACACTGATCTTGGCCCGATATGCTCTTCGGTAGTTTTCATAATAAACCTTATTACTTAAATACTATCCTGCTGAATTTTGGCATAACAGAATGATGTGATTATGCTCATAAAAACGGTGATCAATAGAATATTCCGCTTCCAATGTAATACGTGTGTGAATGGTTACTATGCAAAATAACAAATGAGAATGACTGACACCTGAAAGTGCCGGTTATATACGCGGCTATTGTTTGAACCTCTCATTTGACGTTTTTCTCTCCGGTGATGTCCATTATATTATGCCCAATGCCAATATAATGAATACGGTAATTAGTATTGAATTATTAGTACAATACTACCCGTAGCAGATTTTATTTGCTGTTATGAAGGCCTTCTCACGTCTTCATGTATACGTTCACTTGTAAAACTAATATAACTATGTATTATACATACATGGTTAAGTAACTATAAGATAAGTAGATAGGTAATATAATGGATACACAGAAAAACCAGAGGTATATTTCTCAAAAGCGTGTAGTTTGTAAAACAAACGGATATCCTTATATAAGTAATTAATTGTGTTGAATAAAAAGAGACTAACAAGACTATATCTAATAATCACCATAACATATTTTTGAGTTATTGTGGTTTCCTATTGTCGTAATACATATATATTATAAACCATAACCTTACCATAAAGTTGTACTTATGTATCAAACGTTGAAATCATTTCTTATCACTATCAGGACAGATACTTACATCAAGGCGAAAGAAAAGAAATCTATGACATAATTTAGATTTTTCGGGAAATGAGACGAGACAAAGTAATATTTCCGTGAAAAATAAACATAAAATATCAGAAAAGTTCACTTATGAAGTGTGTTTTGTGGGAACTCATAATTGATGGATTATATATAAGCTCGTAATTCTCATCGATTTTTATTAGTATTTTTTAAGTTATTGTCGATCAGTTTTACCGACCTTCGGCCATAAACTTATTATCTAATAATCTGAGTCATCAGACGTGTATACTTGTATAGGTACATACGTACACTTCATATAAATCCATTAATAATTAATGTAACACACCTTTTATCTGCCCTAGGCATCTAAAGAAAAGTGACAGTGACATGAGTGAGAGATGGATTATAAAATAACGAGTTTATAATTATTATCAAACCGGCAGTAAAAAAGCAAGAGTAAGACAAATGCCATGAACCGAAGACCGTGGTTGCAGTGTATAAGAAGTGGTTTGACCCAAAAACTTTGGAAGTACCTGCCTAAAATGCATGTAAAAAGTAAATTTTATTGGAAAGCGACTTCGCACGCTCCCAATACACACTTACGGGATGCCGATAATCGATTTATAGCTACAAACCCAATATATCGATAGACGAACAACTGATTAACATAAACATACAATTAATCATTGTTATGTTAAAGAAATATCGATGCAAATTAATGCAAAGGCGAAATATTCTATGCAGCAGTAGGCCAAAGGTATTTCGGCTTTCGCTAATACTAGCTTTTAACATCATATAAAACAAAACTTTTTCTAGAATTCTCGATATTGTTGTCATTTTAGAAAAAAAAAATCTACGTGTTGTTTTATGATTTAAGCCTTCTTAAGTTTATACATACATTTTACAGTAGGTACATACCGACACTAGTACCTAAGAAGTGTGTTAAAAATGCTTATTTGTAACCCGTAATTCGTTACAGTGATTGATTAGCTTTTAAATAAATTATTTATAATGTTTTGATTGACAAGTGTTTCCCGTTTAATCACTTGCATTGCAGCACAGTGGCATTGTGCACGTGGAACGTGTTGCTATCCACTCTTGCGCAACACGTCCGGTTGCGGCGCTTTCTTCGCCCGACCCGTCAATTAGATAACACGACACCGATCAACTGTCAACAATGACGTGCAACTGTTTGTATATATCATTTCAGGAAGTGTACAACCTATTGTCACCCTAGGCCACTCGGGAACTATGTCAAAGCAATATATCAAATTACTACAAATTATATAATATATAATTAATAAATGTGCGTCATCGTTCGCAATAATACGGATGACTACAAATTTGATTAATTGAATAATTAAACGAATAATTTCTTGAAATTTGATTTTGAAGCTTTGAGGTGACCATTTGCAAAGGTTTTCATAGTTACCGGTGTCAAATAGGTAATTTTCTGAAAATGATTAATTTTTCAATCAATTTTGGAGTCATGCCCATATTATTGCGAACATTGACGCATACGCATATTTGTCCGATCTCTGATTATAAGTCAGATTGTAAGGAATATCTTGTCATTGTAATTTTTACATGGTTCTAGCTCATTCATTCTTAAGGTGCATTTAGACCAAACGAGCATTCGCTCATTCTATCCCCCACTCTACGAAATTCGTTCGTTCGTTACACAAAACGTGATTCGTCGAAATTCGTTGATTTCGTAGAGTGGGGGATAGAATGAGCGATTACTAGTAATTGGTCTAAGTCCACCTATAGTTGTCTTACCTAGTAAATAACTTTCTAACCTAAAAATACACGTAGTTTGAAGTAAACTGCAATTTTCATGATAAAAAGTAAATGAATGCCATGGGAAATAATAACATTTGACGAAAATACTCACTCAGTTACGCAGTTTAAGAGCAAAAAGTACATTTGGAGGTTAGGAAGTTGTTTACTAAATAATAAAACTTAGGATGAATTTGAATATACCTACAGTTGAGTGGTCTAGGGCTACAAGCTACAATGGCTTGAGTGTTCTAGTAGATATTTATTTTAAGAACGTTACAATATTGTAATTGTCTACAAAAAATACGGCCTGTATTTTTTTTAAAGCCTAAACAATCTCCGCTCCGTCATTCCATCATTAATTGTATCTATGAAATTGTCACGAGGGCCACATTATCTGGGCATCAAGTCACCAAAGATAAAACCGAAGATAAAAGTATATTTTGAAGAGTGTTTAAAAGTACTATCAATCTGTTGTAAGTAAGTACAGTATATAACGTATTATCTAATAAGCCGAAGTTTCTAGTATTGTATTGAGTTGAGTATTCAATGCTTATAATGAATAACATGTTCCAAAGAACACAATGAAATTGTTACACCACTTGAGATAACAATAAATAAGTAGGTACCTATAAGATCAAATTACTCTTACATCTGTTTCGTACGAGTACAAGACCGCTCGAGGCGGAAAGAAAGTTGTAAATTGAAGATACCCAGCGGTGACCACCGACCACACGACATCATAGAACATAACCGGTCGATAAGTCTATTCTAATAGGTGTTATTGCCATTGCTTACCGACCGATTTAAAAGCCAACTCCCAAAAATCACTCCGTTACATTACATGTTATCTATTGTGCAGAATGTCCGTCGTAAGTATTATGTACAGATCGTAGGTATAGATCTTAGAACACTCTAGAACTACTTACGCGGAACATGGCGTTGACTGGATGAAGCATTTTGCAATAACGCTTGCATGGTTTACTCGTCGAAATGATTTTTTTTCTGAGCCGGATGGTTATCATTGACAATGATTCATTGTCCATAAAACTAGGAATAAACTAATCCAATGCTGCCCTAATTGAGGGGATTTTGAGGTTTCCACCATAGATAAGTTGTGGTGGTACTCTAGGTTGGTGGATTTTCGCGTCCATAACAACGTCATAAAGCAACTGTCGTGGAAATGTACCTTTAAGTCCCTAAAACGTTTGTCATCAGTTGCCTTCACAATCGGATGATTCGCTAAAACTCGTGTAGCCAATAGAATACACTGTGAACTCTTACCGCACAACCGCTGGTATGCAAAATGTGCTAAATGATGAGCTGTATTGTTGCCATGGGTGTGCCATGGTTGTAACCGTAAGCAAATGCGCAGTTGCATGTAATTTTCATGCAGTGTTTCAATTCCCCCTTACAGTTCCTGACTGATATTCCTTATCCTTCCTACTGGTTTTTTGCAAACCATATACTGCAGAATATGAAAAGATATAATAAAGATCGTTTTTGAAATTAAAACACGTGGTGAGCGTAGGTATCTAAACACATAATTAATGGTATTTGAATTCTAGTCGATTAAAAAATATATTTTTCAAGTATTTTGGCACGCTTTTTACCATGGAATAATAATAATAATAAGGCATAATATGTTTTTAGTTACATCGCTTATCTCTTGTTATATTCATTTAATAGGTAAATACATCTCATTCTCAACTCAATATTTTTCTTTTTAACGATCAACTTATTCTTATAAAAAAGAGGATCTCTCATCATCATCACTATTCGGCCTGTCAACACATTGTGAATACCAAACAAATTGTCCACGGTAGGTATAGTCGGCACCGTTTACCGGAACCACAGATCAGAGAATACTCCGGAACGTTTACATAAAATCTAGTTTTCTCCGCAATGATGTTGTATGGATGAGCTTTCTCCGAGATTCCGCGAGGCCTGCCCGACGCGTCTGCGGCTGGATGGAAACATCGGAACAATAGGTAGTCATGAAAATCGACCATTGTGCACATCAATAAAAAAAATCTGTTATTTAAAATGGGCATATTTTAACTCTTAAACGTGTTTACAAGTATAAGTAGTCGTATTTTATTCAAGTTACAGCACTATGTATGTTTACCGAAAGAAGTAGTAAATCTATAACTACTCAATTCATCTTACACAGAATTGCCTTAAAATGTGCATAAAACAAATATTTGAGAGATACGAGTAATACCAAATTGCTTATGAACCACCTGGAGATATCCGGTCATTCACTTCCTATGCCGTAAAAATATCTGCGAAGAATTTTACCGGTTTTTATACATCCTAATGTGCATTGGACCAGGGGCATATCCTTAAACTGCGTCGAAGACCGGCGGATGAGCAACAGCATCCTTCAAAATACGGTGTACTCATATAACGCGATCGCCAAACCGTCTGCCAAGCGTATCGATTACGGCTATAACCCCCACTAATGGGGGAGGCTTATGTCCAGAAGCGGTAAATGACGATTATGATAAATTCGCCTTGTCACGATTTTGTGGATAAATTGGGCATTATTTTACGTTATTTGCACACATCGCAAATCGTCGGAGCCGAGCTTGCGTCAGCCTTACTTCACCGTTGACAGGCCGTGCATCAGATGCGTGCAGCGTTTGCGCAACGGTCGGACGTGCCTTCAACTTTGGCCGCTAATTATTTACCATGTATTTGGTGTGTTTAGGAGGAATAGTACTTATTGCCTATGTAACAAAACACCTAGCCCCTTATTCATAAAAAAATACGAGGCGTACACATACACATTATGTATTAGCGAATTTATGTCTGCTGTTTCTGACTATCGCAAATGACGAAATTATAAAAAAAGGTTAAACAAATAATTACCCTTTTTCATAAACGTCTCCTAACTTAACTGGCTAATAAGTATTGTTTGTCCCTTTCAGTCTTAGGTGAGATAACAGTACTCGTACATATCGATAAGATCGAAAAGGACAATCAATACTTAGCGACTTGTTAAGTTGGGAGATGTTTATGAATAAGGGGGTTAGTTTATGGCGGTTTGATGATTTGGCGTGTGTTATGGCATACAATTTTGGTGTCATATGTGAATATGCTTAATTTATTTTTACAGTGCACACGAAAATTGAGTTTGATTCCGTTGCTTTAATTAGTAGGTGGCTTTACAACTTTCTAGAAAGGGCATAGGTATTGCATATGACCTTAGTACCTACAATACGACTAAGTAATGAATATAACGATGATATATGAATATATTCTAAGCTCCATGTTCATCAATCATTGTCATAATGAAGACGATGTTCAATGTTTTGTCCATTTGTACTAATGAAAGAAACATCGTTGTGGCCTTGTCCTGGCCACACCACAGCCTCTCACTTATCAGATATATCACATACCTACTAGCCAACAACTTAATTTACTGTTGACATGGCATGTTGCGGAGTAAGGTGCAATACTCGTACAATACATGTAACCTTAAGTAACCGCAAAACTCTACTGTGCGAAGCTTACCTATACCTACATAATAATCATTATTATTTATTCTTTACTAAGACAAATATTGTGTAAGTAATGTTATTAATAAGTTTTTGATTTATTACGAATTTATGTTTATTGTTCTGTGTTGTTATGATTTTGTATTACTTACATCGGAGTAATTATTGGCCATCTACGACCTACAACTTCTGAATCCAGTAACGGCTACTTTACTTGGGGTTATGATGGTCCGATGTTTATCATTTGTTGTTGCTGCTGTTACGTTAAAACAAGTAAGGCTAGATTCACACGGAATATTTTTTTCCCGTATACCGTATTCGAGATTTTCTCGAACGTGATAGTGACAATAGACTTTGTGTAGTATCGCTCACACGCATTCTCGAATACGGTATGCGGGATCCGTGTGAACGCTATTATTCAAAGTCTATTGTCACTACGACGTTCGAGAAAATCTCGAATACGGTATACGGGAAAAAATACTCCGTGTAAATCTATCCTAGGTGTGCAAGTGGGAACGTGATGCATAGCACGATAAACGCGTGACCATCACAAGCCTAGTATTCAATTGGGTCCGAGAAAGTTGGTCTTGAGGATTGGATAGAAGCCAGAAAATGCAGTTCGTATTGGATTAGCCTATCTATTACAACAATATAGCTGGACTAGAATGTTTTGGTCAGATGAATGACCTTTGCAGAATGTGCGAGCGTTGCGCAAACGCAAACTAATCACGCGCCGGCGCAAGTGATCCCCGCGGCGCAATTTGGGGGCCGGACACTGCGTGCTCTGGTAGGTATATAGCCGTCTGATAATGTTTGGCAGGTGGTTGGCTAATATCTGGTTTAAGTATCTTGTACTTGTTACATATGACTATCCGTTTTGGACAATTACATAGTTTTAGACAAATAAAAAGATTTTGCAAGTCTTCATTATTAGGATTTAAAATTAATCATTTGTGAAAACATTATCAAAATCATTACAATAGAAATAGAACTGTGATTTTCGGACCATTTTTACCAGTATAGGTAAATACTTTATTTCATTTTTAGGGTTCAGTGCCAAAAAGGTACAAAAGGAACCCTTTGGTGCGACTCTGTCCGTACGTCTGTCTGACACATTGTTTTAATACAGGGTGGTTAGTGAGTAACTCGACAAACTTGAAAGGTTCTTGACCACATTTTAGAAATAACTTTATTCGTAGCACACACAAAATACAGAGACGAAAAAATAAATGTTATACAAATAAGAACGTGTAAGCTACGAAACAAACTTTGAGTCCATATTGTCATATGAATTTTTCTGGATTCGGCTTTAAGAGATAATGACATGTTTTTCAAAAAATTACAAAAAAGTATAAGAAAAATGCTCAAGTAAAAATAAAAATTTATAATCCTTAAAAAAATTATTTCCCTACAATTTATTACTGGTCATGTATAAAAAAAAACAAAAAAATCACAAACAAGAAATAAAAAAAATATCCTTTTTGTCCGAAAATGACATATTTTTCATAATATTTTTTACTTCTTTTGACATCAAAAATGCATTGGTATAGTCTGTCGGTATACATTCCCACCCTGTATAAACTTCACAGAGTCAACGGTTTAAATGATTTAGACAGATACCATCTGATATATAATTAAATGGGTAATGTACTCGTCAAGTTAAGCAACGTTAAGTAAATACATATTAACTGACGACATTTCAGTATAATTTATATAGTTAATTGCAAAACTATGTCGTGTAGTTATGTTATGTAGGTTGACATGTTTAGGTCGTACTTAATATTTCTTTTAATTCGCAATAACGCTATAAAAATATTTTTCCTAACTAGTGCGGAAAAGAAAACTTTGTGCACTTTTATATTTCTCTTTTTAAGGTACTTGTTATGAAAAAAGTTGTTCGATACACGTGTAAAAAAATCTTTTTAACTCGGGTAATTGTCACCCTCGTTTCACTCGGGCTCCAACTTTAACCCTCGTCGATAAAATATTTTTTGCACTTGTATCGAAATGTACTATATACGGCTGTCAACATAATTAAACGTGATAATAGTTAGTTTGTCGGATTAATCAGTACACAGTTTCTGCTTGTCCCATATCGCAATAATTACAATAGTCACACTGGCTTTCCATTAAGCTGAAGACAGCAGATGAAGTGAGGGCCTAAGATTGCAAAGTTCGAATCCGACGCATGCGACATGCGACATCATTTCAGCTCGAACGACGGAAAGGGATGAAAAACACGTTTGTCGCGTGACATCCTGATATATTTTTGTAGAACGATAAGTGTGCAATATGAATCTGAACGTTAAAAATAACTATCCTATACTACGGGAAGCAGAAATGGTGTAGTGCAGCGTGTGGCCGGCTAATCGGCGACCTTTCTCTGCTGTTTCCAAACAATGTTGCACAAACCTAGGCAAGTAGTGTTAGCAACAACAAATAGCCTAGGGGCCCATATTTCACCCACATTTTGGTGTAATCTCGTGAGCAACCTTTAGACAAAAACGTGCAACGGCTGCAGCTGGGTAAGCAATTGGATAGAGGGATGACCGAATGAATATGAAATATACACGACATTATAATTTTTGCAAAAAATATGCATTGGGGCGTTATAGTAGGGAAGATTGTTTCTACAAAACATATTTAATTTTAAACTAACAAATTCATTGATTCTGAGATGCCGCACTTTACTTCCAGTACCTTAAACGAATATAAGCGTTCATATTATATATGTATAGCCATGAAAACTGTATAAAGGTAATGTAATATGTATCTGTAAACTATGAACTCAACGCACATGTGCGTTGCGCGCACTGATATAAACAATGACCTCAAAGTAACGATCAAGGTGAACAATTGAATATCAATAAAACGCGTATATTGAGGTGTTAGTGCGTTATTACATTTATTCTGCCGACGTTACTCGGCGTGAGATAATCGAATTCCCGCAGTGGCCGCAGCTCGCGAATACCTCATTAAACGAACTGTTTCCTCTACGTTTACACACTTTTATTTTATAGACATAGGTTCAGACAAACTATTTATTGTAGGTTCTAATAAACAGATAAGTCTGCCTAATGACAGTAGTACAACATTTTACGTAATTTTAGATACGGAAATGTATGCGTATGACATACAGATATACGAGTATTATGTGTATACCATAAAGTGGTGTTACTTGATCAGTCTTACTTTTCATTAACAACAAAATATCTATATAATCTTTCTAATGATATCGTCAATGTTTTTGCATACATCAACAAATTTAAAAAGTATGGTAAAATAAAACTATGAAAACGGATAAACTCGCGTATATTAACTAATTTTAACTTCATTCCGACGTTTCGAATACTACAGGGTTCGTGGTCTGGTGGATTAGTTAATATACGCGAGTTTATCCGTTTTCATAGTTTTATTTCATGTTTTATCTCGCGGTAATCGAAGAAAATATGAAAATATGGTAAGTTAACACGTTAACTTTAATAGTCAGGGTCCGTTTTTGGTTAAGGTTTTAGCGGACGTATCACGGCAAAGAACACTTTGTATGTTTTACAAAATCAGGCGAGACGTTAATAGGCTAAATTCGGTTAGAAATATTAGAATAAGTTGTTGACTTTCTTTACGAAAATACTTTATTTTTTAAACAATATTACTGTACAGTTTATTTTTATTTACTTGACTATGAATTTTATACAACAAATGTTATGGTGTTAGTTTCAGGTTGCTGTTAATTTCTCATATTTACTTTTCTTTACTTCCAATAATTCTTTTTACGATTTTCTTAAATTTTTATACGAGACAAGTTCGAACTTATCACTTCACTGGTGAAGTGATAAGTTCGAAGTTGTATGTTTGGGTACCAAGACAAATCAACAATTTGTCCTTAAACTGCGTTATTTGTTAACAGCAACTAATAACATATATTATAAGCGTACGCTACCGGTTTAAAGTTGAATTAAAATTAATAGCCAAATATTAGAGCTTGTGATTGAAACGGCAGGACTGCAATGTAGCCGACAAGTAAACTGCGCTGTAAACGGTTGCAACATGTAATTGCCGATATGTGGCCCTAGACCGTATATGGCTGGTAAGGCTGAAGCCAACATGACTGCGACTGCCCTGTCATATACAGGGTGTAAGTCTAATACGGGCGAAGCTCTTAACTGGTGTTAGTTTACGACATAATAAGTACATTCAAATAACTTTTACTTAAAATTAGAGCAACAAAATTTTCCATACAAAATAATTCGGCGCGCAATGTAGAGCAACATACGCGAGTTAAGCACTCGTTGACAGCTAATTTCAAAAGCAGATGATATAACTGCCATATCAACAATAACAAATGTTCGTACCTACATTGCTGCTCCGATAATCTTAAAAAAATTCTGTGGAGTCGTAATTAACAGTAACTTTTAAAAAACCTTGTAATCCATGATTACACTAATGAATCCCATGCCTGGTTTAATTGATCGCCCGTATTAGATTTACACACTGTATTGTGGTACAATAATAATAACTTTATAAAAATAAATTCTCATCATTAATAACACTATAGCCCCACTCGTCGTGTCATAAGAGTCGACTTAGGGATTAGGGGGGGTTTAGAGGGGATTGAAGTGCCACTGACCACTTATTGTAG
This sequence comes from Thaumatotibia leucotreta, assembly GCA_025490895.1. Classification (NCBI taxonomy): domain Eukaryota; kingdom Metazoa; phylum Arthropoda; class Insecta; order Lepidoptera; family Tortricidae; genus Thaumatotibia; species Thaumatotibia leucotreta. The sequence continues at coordinate 16,312 of JALPQI010019211.1, forward strand.
ATTGATGATGAGCATCAGCGTCATCAATGTCATCACAGTAGATACTACTGCGATCGCCAATACGTATGCCCAGCGTAGCGTTTATGGGTATTTACCTCCTAATGCGTCCATACACAGAGACCTGGTGAAGAGGGCGAGGATGCGTTTGTGTGATTTGATTAATATCGTTATTATTTTTTATCGAAGCTTAAAACGGCCTTATCAGGCCTTAGCCTGCCGTCAGCCTCGAAAGTGAAGCATAGAATAATAAACGTTAAAAGTAGGTTTATCACAAGCTATAACTAGACTACAGGCATAATATGATGGTCGGGCTTTTAACGTCTATTGTCGCGGAGCGACATCATGTAAGTAAGAAAATGAGACAAGTTTCGATAACCGATAAAAATTGAACCATCAGCATAGTCTCCTGGACTCCTGATTAACACAGTGAAACATACTACAGTCGCTTCTCGTTAATTCGAAACTCGAAGGACCTATCCAAATATTACGATATATCGAGAGTTTGAAATATCAAATGGTCGGAAATATTCGGAAGAAAAAATGAAAGTACGAGGTGTTAAGTAATATAATAATCATCTGTTATTTATTAAAGCATTTTTTTTTCACTTTTCTTCCCACCTACTTCCGCTTTTGCGATTAAGTCCTTCTTTTCAGAAATCGTCAAGCATCTATACTTTCTAGGACTCATAACTAACGTAAACTTTTAATCTGTACACATAACCAACAGAAAAGTAGCTTAACTGAGTGGCAAACAAATATGTAATTAACAACAAATGCTCGTGCAACTTTTCTAAAATGTAGGGTACTTGCTCTTTAATCTCATAACTTTGAATTGTCGAATGTATGACGTCCACGAGTTAAAAATGTATTGATTTTTCTCGAAATAGCAAGAGATCTTCTAGGGAACTCATGATAACTTCGAATTATAGAGAGGTTCGAATTATCGCAGGTTTGAAATGACGAGAGTCGACTGTATATAACAAACGATCGAAGGGGTTGCCCTGCTGGAGTCCAGCTCAACGAACGTATTTATGATATTAAGTCTGGGTATATTGAAATGATTATAGGCGAGCTTATTATCTCTTGAAATGAAATTACTTAGTAAAAAAAAAACTTATACGTGTTTTATTGATTTGTTATTGACTGATTGATTAGATTAACTGTGATTATTTAATTAATTTGAAATATTTTCAGGGGATATATAGTTAAATTTTCCTTTAGCCCTAGCTTTAAGTAAGTAGTGTAGTAATAAGAGACAAGAGCGATCCCGCTTCACTCGAGCCACAGCTTTATGAAGCCGATCTAGAATGCGCCCGCTCGGTGAAAGGGACGGCCCTTCGCCTCGACCATTCAAGTGCTAATCACTATTATCTATTCAAAATACAATTTACCATAACAATGCAAGTATCTAGAGATCACGGAGGCAACATTGGTTTCATCTCGTACTACAAGTCGTGTAGCAGAAAACAAGAAACAAAAAAAATCTAAATTAGATACTATTGCTCATAACTTACTTAAATAATAAAGCTACATATACAACTTTTGTTTAAAACTTCGACTCAGGGCACTCAAATTATGCACTATAGGGTCATTGTGGCAATTTTTAGGCTCTCCCATAATAGGCCTCCGCCTATGTTCAGTGGACGTCTTTCGGCAGGATAGAAATTGTAGAAAACCATATTGCTGATTACGAATTAAAAATCACGTCACTGTATGAAAAACATGCAAGCCACAGAGCGCTCTTCAGCGGCACTTCTGCAGTTTTTATTGCTTGGTACGGTAAGCTTACAGATAAGCTATATCAGATAGCTTACAGATTACCGATATTTACATCATATTTTAAAGACAAACGGGTCTTAATCGCGTAAACTTCCGTTTAAATATATCCTAACGTTTCGGGCATGACATTTTACACCCGTGGTCGCAGGCAGACTGGCGAGAAAATGTATCAACACCTTCGATTAAAACCCGTTTGTCTTTAAAATATTAGTGTTAACTGTGAAAGTTTAAATGAATAATTAGGAAATTACACCTATAAGTATTTCGATTCTTATTTTTACCATTACTTTCCATTGCCCTTTACCTTTAATTGACATAATATTAATATTATTGATTGGCAAGATAAGCTCCCTATAATTATAGTAATCAAGTTTAAAATAACATAATTAGAAGATTCACCTTATGTCATGGTCACG
>JALPQI010019212.1:0-23712 GCA_025490895.1 Thaumatotibia leucotreta
AACGGGCGTTCATTTAGGTACTGACTATATGGCACTTCTAATACAATTACATTTACATGTATAATACGTTGCATAAGATAATACAAATTGGCAAACAATTTGCTAGGATTTTTATCGTTGGTTCCAGATATAATAATCAGGAAGTCATCATTGCTCAACGGTGATCCATTCGGAAGTGATTCAAGCACTTTGCTTGTGTCGGCTCCAGGGTTTGAATAACAAATTATTTGGAAATAAGGTCCATACAATGTATTCAGTTGTGACCCTAAGTTTTTTCCTTGCTGATCGGTTAGTATAATTATTTTCCTCTTAGGTAAGCCAAGTCTATTTCTGTATTCAAAATCGTCCTGAAACTGGTTGTCATATATAGAAGAATTTGTATTTTGTTTACGAAAAATGTGTCTCTTTCCAGTGCTGTCCGTTTGCTTTGAGGGTGTCGGTGGCGTGTGATTACATGTAGAACTTGGGACTTGTGTGGGTTCCAGTGGTTGTTTCTCATTTTGCTCAACAGGCGGCGCTGGAGCGACGACTTCATACGAAGGATGGGCAGTGGCGCCTGTCTTGGCTTTCTTCGTTGTCAATTCCTGTAATTTTCCTTTTGGTGAAGATGTTAAGTCTAACTTGGTTCTTTTTACTACGTTCACCATATTTTTAGGGGGTTGATTCATTTTAGAACTCGAGCTGCTAGCGGGAGATAAATTGTTTAGTTTACTTTCGCACTCGGTCAATCTCATGGTTAGTGCTTTGTTTATAGACAATAAGTGTTCAATTTCCGTGTCAGCAGAATGTAATCTTTCCTTGAGCTCACTTATTTCATTAGACATTTCCTGAAGCGTAAGACTGGTACTTAAACGCAAATCACGGTATTGTCGATTTATTTCAGGTGTCTTTGAAAGAGAGGCGTCTTCATATTCATCCTCGGATAATCCTGAAAAGGAATTTTCTGTCTCGACATTTATTTTATATCTCTTGCGAATTGTAACATTATTATGCGAGAAGTTAGGAGAAGAAAGGTTTACTTCCGAATTGGACATACATTTCTGACACGTGAATGTTTTCTTGTCCTTATCCATTAAATTAAACCGATTTATCGTTACATGTGTGCATTCCATGTGATAAGATTTTTTACACGTTACACATAATAAACGATATTTATCGGTAATATCTTTATCGCATTTTATGCATATTGACTCCATCTTGCGGAAGAAATATACAACAAGTTCTGTTCAAAGTATTCGGCTATTCATCAACAGATGGCGTACGCTCGGTCTGTATGCTGCTATGCGGCAAAAGGTGGCGCTGTACTCAAAGAAAGCAAACAAAGTATTTCTAAATAAATCATATGATATTGATTTAATTATTTGCACTCAAATAAACTAGTATTTTTCCACTTTTATAAGTCTGTAATAAACACTTTGTTGGACACTTTAGAAAATGTTGATAACAATGATAACTGTAATGCTACGTGGCGTGGTAGCCATGGTAACGTAGGTCGAGCGGCAATAGGTAAAAAGTTTTTAACGGAAATTCTCGAGAGCTTTTCCCTCATTCACAACAATGAGACTTAAATAAAGTTCATACACATGAATTAAATTTACACTACACTAAAAAGTCATTCGATAAGTCTTTATGATGGTTATTCATTATTTTTGCAAAGTTTCTGCTAAAGTTCAATGACCGCATAGCGTCATTTGGCGGCAGTTATGAATTGCAAATTTAATAGATATTTTCACGTTTATAGTTAAAAGTTATTGCTTTTTGTATGTAACTGAACTCTATTTTTATTTGTCGTAAAGAAATTAGAATAGTATTATTGAAGTAACCGCTATAAAGTCCGATATGTAGCAAACGTATTGTAGCTGAACACTTGTTTTTATTCCACTGTCTTTATACCACAATAGTTTTGAAAGATAACATTTATTGTTATCGTTTGCACTTTAGTCTATCACATAAATCACACTTTTCACTGTTTAGAGTCATTTTTAACATTTTATTAATTAAATTACGCGGGAGCAGTAGTTATTGCGACGGCAGCGCCATCTTCCCTCCATAATGTAAAACCATTGTTACATAACGCAAAACATTGGAAAGTGTAATTCTCCTCTCATTGGCATAGTTTTCGATCTCGGCGGGAGGACATTTGGACCAAATTGGCGGAGGTGCGCCCCAGCGGGCACGATAACGAGCCTCCATTCCGAATTCAAATTTCATGCCGCCGAGCACGCGCTGACGGCGCCCGCGCAGTTTGCTGTCATTTGATGCAGTATCTTCATTATAATATATCATTGGATCATCATCATCATCATATCAGCCGAACGACGTCCACTGCTGAACATAGGCCTCCCCCAAAGAATTGCCACGATGACCGCTCCTGTGCCACCCGCATCCAGCGGACTCCTGCGACCTTCACCAGGTCATCAGTCCACCTTGTGGGGTGCCTATGCTGCGTCTCTGCGTTACACTATAACAATTGTCACTACTCTTAGCAATCTCATATGTCAGTATTGGCCTACTTCGCGAACACTGAAGTTCGTACATTCTGGGATTTGTTTCTGTCACTCTAATGACTCCTTCGCGGATTTCGTAGTTCGCGGTAGGGCCGCTAAATCGGAATTGAGATACGAGCTTTATTTCAAGTGGGTATTTGTTACTGAGTGAATTTTGGTTGTCCACCGACGCACGATCTTAAGATCTCAAGTAACTAAGGGAGCTAGCACATATTGTGCGCGACAGCAACTCGAGCGCGAATAATAGGTAGGTATCCAATTTTTAAATTTTTTATTATTTTATCTACGCATTAGTGCTCTATAATCACCAAATTAAAAATTTAAAAAACCGACTTCAACCGATTTCTCAAAGATCCCCGATTTGTTTCCGTCATTGGTTTCCTCAAATCCTACTTTCTGAATGCAAGTTCTTGTAAATGAATGAAAATTACCAAAAGCGCCATACATGTACCTATAACATTTGAAGAGATCCCTCGATTTCTCCAGGATCTCATCATCAGACCCCAACTTGGTGCCAATGGGACCATCTCGGGGTAATACACGTTCGATCACAAAAATAAATTTTAGAATTGGTTCACTATTCTCGGAGATATCAGGTAACATACATACAACAAAAAAAAAAAATTCAGTCGAATTGAGAACCTCCTCCTTTTTTTGAAGTCGGTTAAAAATGCGTTCAAAAACCATAGGAAATGACCAGCATTATTACAATCAGTTTAACTCGTGTGAACCTATTATGAATTATGAATCTCGCTACGCTCGTTTCATAAAAACACACTCGTGTTTTAATAATTTAATGCCTCTCATTACGTGCGGTTGCATAAACTACTATAATCTAACGGGTATAAATATAATGGGCTTGGAAAATCGGTTGAAGTCGGTTTTTTTATGTTTTGAAGGTAGACAACTGAGCTCTCAGCCCGCCTGATGGAAAGCAGGAACTGAGGCCCATGGACATAATTACCAAAAAATCGCTTATACGCTGCCTACCCTGAGGACTTAGATGGATTGCCTCTATCTATAATTACACCGGCTGTCTAACCCCCTGTTGAAGCAACATAAGCTCACATACCGGTTGACGACATATGACGTCACGGCTCCCCGCTCCGATCACCTACCTGCAGTCAGACTGCACCGTACAGCCGGAGTGGCAACACAATATTCTAAATATTCTGATATCACGACTGTTGATTCCTAGAGTTAGTTATTTTATAATTAAAAGAAGAGTTTTGTACTATCCTGAAGTTCTTCATTTAATACCACGCCCGTCGGCCCATGAAGAGCTTAATTTGAGGAGTACACCCTACACCCCCCAACCGGAGCACAGCACTAACTATTTACTTAGCGGCAGTTTTACGGGTAAGACGGTGGTAGCTATCCGGGCGGACCCTGGACGAGGTCCTACCACTCATTTACCTATTTGATAATTAAGGACTGCATTGATTCAAAAAGTTTCATCATCTCTTGCGCACCGCATGGCACATGGTTGCCATTAATAAATACCTAAGCAAATTTGCAGCCGATGACAATTAAGCAACGTGCACATCGAATTTATAGAAAAACACGTTTACTATACGTAATCCTTGTGTTTTTCCTTAGGCTGCGGCTCCATTGAGGCAGAGATATGCAAAATTGACCAATTACATTCTTCAAATTCAAAATTCGTAACACTGTGATGCGGTTTCATTGGTCAATTTTGCACATCTCCGCTCCTCTCCGCCTCAATGGAGCCGCAGCCTTATATCAGAAGTAATAATCTAGATGGTTAAGATACTGGCAATATTCGGTGTGCTGTGTCGCTTGGTTTGACAGACCATCGAAGCGTACTTTCCAAACAAATCACAATCGCTTTCTATTGTAACCACTGTAAGGATTACGACCACCATCATGTGATCTAAAAGGACCCAAGCGCCTGTAAAATTAGAGGCACTTTCGACTTTTATCTTCTAGACTTTACGGCTACCATGACGCGATCAAAAAAGGCGCAGGACTGTGAAAATTACAGGCATGTTCGACCTTTGGCTTCTAGACAGGGCTATGGTGTCATAAAGTGTATCCGGCATCGATTTTGTGGTTACGTTAGTTTAGTTTCACGGTCTGGCCGAAATATGGGCATGGCTATACCTAAAGTTGGACAATAGTGACGGACACCTAGTTATACTTACGTGTTAAAGTAAAAGAGAGAAGGTAAGGTGCCAGTGTTGAATACTTAAATCTTAGAAGCATCCTATTGAAGAATATGACTCATATTTTAAAGACAAACGGGTCTTAGGTAATCGCGTAAACTTACGTTTAATTAGATCCTGACGTTTCGGGCATGACGCCTTCAGTCTGCCTGCGACCACATAAGTGTCCGCGATTAAAGACCCGTTTGTCTTTAAAATATGAGTGATTTTCGTGAAAATTTAAATCAATATGAAGATATGACAATTATGAAACAAATGCATAACTCTTAGTTTCTTTTAAACTTACAATCATTAAACAATATATTTACATTAATCACACTTTGTAAAACTTATTTTTATTTACTAAAATACTTGTGAAAATAGTTTTATTCATATAAAATCATTAAATCAGTCCACAAATAACAACTTCTTTTAAATAAAATTATAACGAATCCTAAATATCAATATTATCATTGCGTCCTTTGTAGGTGATACAAGAGATGGGTTGTCTTCTATAAAATAAGAAAAATATCAAATTAAATGAGTAGCTGCATATATTTTACCGACCTACTACACCTACTCCTAAATAAATAACTATTTATAAGAAATGCAAGCATTTTGAGGAATAAAAAGCAGAGCGTTACTTGGTAGGGAACACTGTGTTTTTAGCCAGACAAAGTTAGGCATGACAGGCAATTTTGTGGCATCTGATGCCAGATGAAGATGTGAGATGACGTAGGGCTGACCTTGAGTTCTGGCTTATCACGCACATTATTGGAAACTGCTGACGAAGCCACGCGAGCTAACAGTGACGATGACGAGCAATCATCACGCTTCCGCGATTTCTGAGTGTCGGAGACAATGCCGTGTAATCTCACACTTAACCTTCGTTCGTAACTCTGGTATTAATTATAGGTCAGTGACAATTAATGATTAATTAATTAGGTACCTAATCATGTAATAAAATTATGAAACGGATAGATCATTATTTCTTTTTTAGTTTGTTTACTTTACTTTTGTTATTTTGTAATTTTAGTTTGTTAAATGCTAAATAAAATGCATGAAAACTGATAAAGGTGCATTTAGATCAAACGAGCATTCGCTCATTCTATCCCTCACTCTACGAAATTCGTTCGTGACACAAAATGTGATTCGTCGAAATTCGTTGATTTCGTAGAGTGGGGGATAGAATGAGCGTACATATGCTCGTTTGGTCTAAATGCACGTTTATATCGCGTATAAGTATTAATTACATCCCGATATTTTTAACATTTTAGAGGGTATATAGGTGAGGCGATCTATGGGTGAAACGGCCTGATGTCATTGATTAATTAATATATTGAACAAATGCATGTATGATAACTACTTATTACTTACATTCGTTCAATTTATTTGTAGATACCTTACCTAAAACGTCAACAACAATTCTGAAGACTGAAATTTATATTGGCACGTCCAGCAAGCGTGGACAATTACCTAAACAGGCATATTTACACGGTACGTCTCGTCCTCATTTACTGAATAGAACTGACAGATTGTATTAGAAAAATACAGTGCAGAGAGCGTAAGATATTCGCGCTATGTGAAAGCGGTGCGTGAGCGCAGTTACTCGTCGCCATCTCTTACGGACTGTGATCGTTGCTCCTTTATTTAGGCCAGTCATTTTAGCTGAAATTTGGTAAGAATCTCGGAATTCGAGATACCCAGCTGTAACTTTGTAAATAGTTCTATATTGACACCCTTAAAGTTGTCTCAAAACCTACATATGGTAGGGTGTACGCAACTATTAAATTTCAAGGTCAAAAGGTCACAAAAATCGTCTTTTTGCGCTTTTTTTGTACATATTTCTTTTCCTATGGGTTTTTTACTCTTTATATGTATGACAATATTGTAGAATACAAAATTCTCTACAACTTTTGCATAAAAACATTTTTTATACGTTGAACCGTTTTCGAAATAGACGGCGGAGAGCGCGGGGTAAGAGCATCACTTTAGGTCAACCGGTGCCTCCGGTCGAAAACGCGCTATATATAGTTGAATAACTATCGATAAATCAATGATTTATAATATTTATAGTAAAAAAAATTTTATGTTATATCTTTTTCTTCATGCTAATTAAATCTCTATTCATTAAATTATACTTATAATTTTAAAGTGGAATCCTGAGCGAAATGAGAGTTTCAAGCGTTAACGCCCAAGACAAAAATAATTTTGATACCGTGTGACATATACCCTGATTACCGTGTTTCACACCAACTATGAGAAAAATAATAGATGTTACATATTTAATATTATTGCGTATAATGGATTCGTAATTGATTACGTACGCTTGCTATTTATTTTCATATTTTATTGTTATTTTTTAGGCTAGCAACAGAAAGTCCTTCAACAGAAAAGTGCCACTTTGATCCCTTCTAGCAGGGAAAAAAAAACCCGTATTTGAATAAGTGGTGTGAAATAGTAGGTTGTGTTTGTGGGATCAAAACGGTATATTTCCGGCGTGGGCGTATATTGAATCCTGAATGGAGTGACGGATTCCACTAAAGTGGAATCCTGAGCGTAATGAAGGATTCAAGCGTTAACGCCCAAGACGTAATAATTTTGATACCGTGTGACACATACTGCTTATCACACCACCTATGAGAAAAATAAAAGATATATATCACATATTTAATATTTATGCAAATAATCGATTCTGAAGAAATTTTTATCAATTATGAACGTACTGTTTATTTTAATATTTCTTTGTATTTTTTTAGGCTGGCAATAGAAAGTCCTTGAACTGAAAAGTGCCACTTTGGTCCCTCCTAGCAGGGAAGAAAAGACACGTATTCGAATAGGTGGTGTGAAAAATATTTTTTCATCAGAGCGACTCGAATATAGGGGTTTTGCTGCTTGAAACTAGTGAGTCAAATGCAATTTTGCTGAGAGATTGAAAAAAAACTTTAATTTTTTCCGTATCGTTGCTTATGCTAGTCGTAGGTCATATTTTCATGCTGCGGGGTATAATGCAAACTTCGAACATACAGGGTGTTTTTTTTTCGACCGTTCAAATTCTACGTAGTGAATGTGTAGGTCATACTCACCAACTTTTACTATGGGGACAAAGTCGAAATCGCGAAAAAAAAATCAGCTGTTTCATACAAATTGGCGGCATTACGCCGGCCGAAATGTATGAAACAGCTGATTTTTTTTTCGCGATTTCGACTTTGTCCCCATAGTAAAAGTTGGTCAGTATGACCTACACATTCACTACGTAGAATTTGAACGGTCGAAAAAAAAACACCCTGTATAAACTTCATTATAATCCGTCACTTTCATTTCGTTACGAAAAAAAGATAGATATAGAATATATTATCTCGATTCGTCATTCGACTTTGAAACCTTCGTAGTAGGCCCTCAAAAAGCGGGAATGAATAACTCGTTCGGATGCAAAATAAAATTCTACCTCATGTTAAACTTGTATAATAATAATATTTTCTTCGGTTACCGCGAGGATTACACATGAAATAAACCTACGAAAACGGATAAACTCGCATATATTAACTAATTTTAACTTCATTCCGACGCCTGCGCCTGCGGCCTGCGGATGACTGAGACTCCGCAGACCACGAACCCTGTTAATATACCCTGCTAATATACGCGAGTTTATCCGTTTTCATAGTTTTATTTCTTGTATAATAATATTAAACCTATAAAAAATCTTTAGGCGTTGCACTTTGTCAGTCAATTCCTTAATACCGCTCGTATCGCTGACTGGTCGCTCGGAACTGTTCTCCAAAGTCTGAACTCTCTGTTCTAAGCTACCAATACGATTACCGAGCTTCTCGACTGTGATAGTTTCTCAAAATTAGAGTTGATATTAGATAGCTCCAGACGCAATAAATATTTGTTCAACAAAAGAGCAAAGCAGATTTTTGGTGCGTGTAAATGTTGAGTCCCGAGCAAGCGAAAGATTCTATAATTGCGCGTTGAGGGATTCAAAGATACGAGATGCAAATGTGAACACTCTCGTGTGGAAGCTGTCGCTTACATGAGCAAGGTAAGTGTTGTTAAATAAATTAATATGAAAAAATAAGTGGAATAGTTAGGAAAGAATGATAAAATAGAATAATATAATTTATAAAAATGGACAAATAGTTATAATCATTGGTTTATCGTTAGTTCCTCAACTATAGATGGCGCGTTTTCGACCGGAGGCACCAGTTGACCTGAAGTGATGTTTTTACCGCGCGCTCTCCGCCGTCTATCTCGTAAACGGTTAACTGTATAAAAAATGCTTTTATGCAAGAGTTGTAGAGAATTTTATATTCTACAATATTGATTATACATATAAAGAGTAAAAAAACCCATAGGAAAAGAAATATTTACAAAAAAAGCTCAAAAAGACGATTTTTGTGACCTTTTGACCTTGAAATTTAATAGTTGCGCACACCCTACCACATGTAGGTTTTGAGACAACTTTTAGGGTGTCAATATACAAGTATTTACAAAGTTACAGCTGGGTATCTCGAATTCCGAGGTGAAACTACTAAAATGACTGGACTATATTGTGTCATGCTTATGTTGCACACGATAAACAGAAGCGAACATAAGATAACACGGAATAATAAAACGGTTGTTATGATGTGAGAAAAATGACATGTAAACCAGACGATAAAACATACCCATTAGGTATTTGGTGACAAAAAGTTTCATCATAATTTCTTTGGTCTTAAGACCAAGTTATTAAGTAATTTGCTTATACAATATTTTAATAAAATTATCATTGTTTGTGTGGTGATGGGTTACGTATGTACCTAACATTTAACCAGTACGTAGCTGTTATGGTCCAGGCATTTACTCGTAATGTAGTTTAAATATGTACTTAGTTGTACTTTTGTTATTAAAGTAATTTAGTTTCTTAGGAAATCGGTTCGCTGTAGGGAATGCCGTTGTAAACCAATTAATAGTATGTTACGCAGACGCTAGATCGCATCAATATACGAACTACAAACGTAGATGCGAAAACGGATCGGTACCTATTGGAGGTGAGAAAAGATTTCATGTTAATTAATATTCACTGTTCACATTCATTAATATTCAATATACACTTATTCTCAATCAGTGTCATCTCCAAATGAATGATAAAAGGTTTAACTTTCCGATTCACGAATATCGTCTTTAAAATATGCGAGAGTAAATCCCGCTTACTTTCGCAGTTTCGTTTTAAATTAGCAATAACTTCCAATCCTGCTGACTGCTATTTGTTTTTATACTTTTTACCAAAACACTGCAAGAAGTCCGCCGCCATATTTCACGTCGCGGTGCATTCCTCCGTTGCAGTGCATTTTTTAGTTTTCGTAGCATTTTCTACAGGAAATATGTACTCTACTGTTAATTGTTACGTTTACATGTGAACTACCTATATAAATTTACCCTTAGCATTGAGATACAGCGAGGAAATCTCGCCAGCATCCTCGGTACAATGCCACAAGGGCCAATCATAGATATAGGCTAGGTTCGTTAAGTTGGTTAGATTTAATTTACCTACTAGAAATGATGCATTGAACAAAACAGTAGGTAGTCGAGGAATTTAATTTCCTACCCACTTCGTACCTTACCTTGTCACAGTGACAATCAATATGAAAGCTGCTAGGACTGTCATATTACAAGTATAGCTACTGTAACGGGTGCCTCCTGATTTTATTACTCATAATAAAAGGTATAAAACCTCTGTGCACTGGCCGCCACATTCTAGTAGGCCGTGCCTGAAAAAACAAAAGACGCTCAGTTCGCTATGAGACGTCAAGTGAAAAAAGTTAGTTTTTGTGCTTCTGTATTTTAATTTGCCTAAATTGTTTTATTATTGTTGTGTACTATAGTTTTGTGTGTATTATACTTTTGTGATTTACACGGTGTTTTACTACAAATGAACCACTATCGTGTACAAATTGGTCCTTCGAACCGGATCGTTGTAAGTAAATACCTTATGTACCGTACGCCGCCGCTACACAAGATGTCGTCACAAAAAGGTAACGACGATAATATTGACAATATAGTACCTCGAAGTGAGTTAATGTTAAACGAGACTGTCGTATTAAAAGCGGATACAACGTCGAATATCGGCCCACGGAATACTATAAGCGAACTACCGCTACCGACGGGTTCCGTGCGGTCCGTGCGCCGCCCGCAGTCAAATAAGTCAGTTTCGTCTCACTCTAGTATACGTACCCGTCGGATGCAGATAGAGATACAGGCAGCGGAAGCAAAAGCTAAACTACAAATGGATTTGATTGATCAAAAACTAGCTTTAGAGTTAGCGGAACTCGAAGAAGAAAATTACAGTCCACGAATGAAATGTAAGTCGAGTCGCGCTAGTAGTCACAGCCGCGTAGAGGAGTGGATCGACCGTAGTCAGCACGATATGGAATCTCTGCCCGCCCACGACCATGGTACGAGTACGGGCGCGGTAGGGGCGCCGCCGACAGCCGCCGCTGCCGCCGGCACCGAAGGTACGCTTCAACTGTTGGCTAGTGCAATTAAAGATCTCGCTGTTGCCTCACACGCGCCTGCTAATAATGCGAAACTTTTAAGCCGTTTAAGTACGCCCAAGGATTTACCTACTTATTCAGGCGACCCTATGGAATGGTTACAATTTAAGCAGGCATATAAGCAGTCGACTCAGCTTTGCGACTTTACATCGGAGGAAAACCTATGGCGCCTAAGAAAATGCTTACAAGGACCGGCGAAAGAGACAGTAGCGGCGCTTCTTGCTACTACTACGTCGCCGAACGTAATTATGTCGACTTTAGAATTACAATATGGTAATGCTGATGTCATATTAGCCAAACTTTTATTAGATTTAAAACGAGTACAACCTATGTCTCAAGAATACCATAAGGATATTGTCACTTTCTCTATAAAAATTCAAAATTTTGTGGCCGCAATCAAATCTTTAAACCGTGACAATTACTTTAACGGGTCGGAAATAACCGCTACTATACTAAGTAAAATGCCTACCGTTTTACTATCAAAGTGGGTCGACTATAGTTACCTTGCTGATGGCAGTACATCGAAACTTCTCATGTTATCAGAATTTTTAAGCAAAGAAGCAGTTAAGATATCGTCGTCAGATGTTAACCTTATAAATATACAAGACTCGGTAAAACGGAAAGGAAATAGCGATAGTCGACCACACCACGTTCTGATACAAAGCGAGTTTAAAGATTACAAGTGTCAATATTGTCGTGAGTCCGTTCATAAGTTACCGGATTGTAAAAGGTTCAAACGGGCTCTTAGAAAAGACAGATGGCAGCACGTAAAGCGCTACGGAATTTGCTTCAAGTGCATAGATTCGCGTCATGACAGAGAAACGTGTACAGCTCCTAACTGTGACGTCGATAGCTGCGGGCAGGCGCATCATCGCTTACTACATTTAATGAACAGAAGTGCAACGAATAAGTTGAGCGATGTGCACGAGATGGAAACGCAGACGGACAGTGTCACTAATATTAATGTGAGTAACAAATCGCGCGCGTTTTTAAAAGTGGTGCCGATTACTATTCATGGACCTAACGGTGTAATTAGTGCTAGTGCGTTGTTAGATGATGGTGCCTCAGTATCATTGATCAGCAGCTCGCTGGCGGCGCGCGCCGGCTTGCGCGGCAGCCGGAGCAGCATGGTGGCGCGCGGCGCGTGGCCCGGCACCGAGCTGCGCGCGACCGCCACCCTTATAAACTGTGACGTCTCCGCAACCGGTGGAACTTCCTACAATATTAATATGCGTGCAATAGATGAATTAAATTTACCTTTGCATGACTTGTAAGGGATAGATTTAAAGGACTATGTACATCTAAGTAATGTTAGAGACAAAATTCTTACAGATATTGTAAAACCGGAGGTTTTAATTGGACAGGATAATATTCAATTGTTGTTACCTATAGAAATAATTGTAGGGAAAGTTGACGAGCCCTGTGCCACTCGTACTGTTTTAGGATGGAGTATACACGGCCCGATACACTCTCGCGACTCCCTTCATACTCTCACTCAACAGGTAACACTACTTTCTGAGGACGCGCGTCTACTGAACGACATTCATGACGAGGTTCGACGCTCGTTTACTATCGAATCGATGGGGGTAGCGGCCATTCCGCGACCGAATGTGGACGACGTACGCGCGCGTGAATGCCTCGAGCAGACCTCTTACCTTGAAAAGGGAAGATGGCACGTCGGCTTACCGTGGAAAGAAGATGTCCGTAAGTTACCTGACTCTTATCCTAATGCTTTTACACGGTTGAAAGGTATTGAAAAGAAAATGGAAGCTAACCCAGAATACGCAAGTAGGTATAAAGGTCGTATTCAGCACTTATTGGATAATGACTTTGCATCAAAGGTAACCGAGCCACATGTGTCACCTAAAACCTGGTACCTACCTCATTTCGGTGTTGATAATCCAAATAAAAAAAAGCTACGTTTGGTTTTTGACTCCGCAGCTAAGTCTAACGGATCATCATTGAACGACTTCTTATTAAAGGGCCCAGATCTACTGGCTTCATTGTTTGGGATCATGCTACGTTTTCGTGAAAATAATGTAGCTATTACGGGTGACATAAAAGACATGTTCCTCAGGGTAAAAATTCGAGCCGAAGATCAAGACGCATTAAAGTTCCTGTGGAGAAATGAAAATACGCAGCTGGTGGAAGCATACGTAATGACTTCACTTATTTTCGGAGCGAATTGTTCACCTTTTATAGCTCAGTTTATTAAAAACAAAAATGCCCAGCGATTCGAGTCCACCAAGCCATCTGCAGTAGCAGCAATATGCTCACAGCACTATATGGACGATTATATAGATAGCGTACCCGATGAAGAAACAGCTGTGAGATTAGTGCGCGATGTGACGGACATTCACAAACAGGGAGGCTTTGAAATCGTTAATTGGACAAGTAACAGCAAGAACGTTTTGAACACTATCCCCAATGAGGCTCTGGGATCAGCAGCTGTAAAGTTTAAAATCGGACAACCAGTTGAAGGTGAGCGAACTTTAGGACTCATTTGGAACCCTGAAATTGATGCCTTAAGTTTCGATGTTAGTTTGAAACGCATTTCCCCGGAAATTCTGTCCGGTGAGCAACGACCTACAAAACGACAAATGTTAAGAGTTATAATGTCGATTTTTGATGTCTTTGGTTTCTTAGCGCCTTTCACAATCAAGGGAAAAATTATGCTACAAGAGACTTGGCAGTCCAATATTAATTGGGATGACATTTTGCCTGACGACATTTATCGAAAATGGGTTGAATGGATCAATTTATTAAAAACAATTGAAACTGTGCAAATACCAAGGCACTATCAAGCTTTATTAGAGCATACAGACAATGCGCAGCACGTCTCAGAATCGGAAACATATGTGGAACCTACACAAAAAAAGTTATCTGAAACTGCTACAATAAATAAAGATTATACTGACTTAGAATTACACACATTTTGTGATTCTTCTCTGAAGGCAATGTGTGCTGTAGCATACTGGCGATGGAAGGAATGCGAACAAGTACGTGTAGCATTTATTGCTAGCAAATGCCGCGTGGCTCCTGTGAAGCAGCTAACAGTACCACGCTTAGAATTGCAATCAGCGGTTTTAGCAGCTAGATTAGCAAATTCCATAGAAAGTGAACATAAAATTAAACCTATACGAAGATTCTTTTGGAGTGACTCAACAACGGTGCTTCATTGGGTGCGTAACAACACGCGAAACTACAAGATATTTGTGGCGCACCGCTTAGGTGAAATCGATGAGTTAACCCGCTGTAATGAATGGAGATACGTGCCAACAAGACTAAATGTCGCAGACATGGCTACAAGAGATGAGTACGACGGCTCGATATTTGAATCGGATTGGTTGCATGGTCCCGCATTCTTGTACTGTAATGCAGAGTTCTGGCCCGAAGACTTGAGAATTCCTGAAAAAAGAGAAGACATTTTAGAACATATTAATGTCGCAGTTAAGGAGGATATCGCTGACTTACCTGTTCCCGAAGTATCAAGATTCTCTTCTTGGAGGCGTTTACTGGGGGCCTCAGTATCAGTACTGAAATTTATTCAAAGATGTAAGAAATTACCTGACCTCGATGATTCAATCTTAATGGAACAAGCTGAACGATTACTAATTCGACAAGCTCAAAGGGAATCATTTGCCGAAGAAATTGATGCATTCCAATCTGGGAAAGTTCTAGAACGAAGTAGTAGACTTCACACCTTAACTCCGTATTTGGATGAACACAAGATATTGCGAGTTGGAGGACGGATTGATGCGGTTCAGGATATACCAATGGAAACTAAGAGACCGATTATTCTTGATGGGCGCCACCGTTTAGCTCGACTAATTGTCCATCATTTTCATGTACGGGCAGCGCACGGTAGTCAAGAAATGGTGGTGAATGAGTTAAAACAACGTTACTGGCTTCTGCAAATAAGACCTACTGTGAAGTATGTAGAAAAGCGGTGCTTCTTCTGTAGAATACGAAAGGCCCAACCGATAGTACCCCGAATGGGTGACTTACCTGCAGCTAGAATGGCTCATCACCAGCGGCCATTTACTCATACAGGATTAGATCTGTTTGGGCCTATGGAGGTCACTGTAGGTAGGCGCAAAGAAAAGAGATACGGAGTGCTGTTTACATGCTTAACAGTACGCGCCGTACACATTGAAATAGTGAATTCGCTTAGAACCGATTCATTGATAATGGCTCTGCGGCGAATGGCTGCAAGACGAGGATGGCCGAAGCATCTTTATTCAGATAATGGAACGAATTTGAGAGGCGCTAGTATGGCGCCTCTCAAATTCGTAGGCGTAGGCGCTACGAAAAGCTTAAAAGATTAGCTTTGGGTATAAACAATGAGATTCATTGGTCTTTTATTCCGCCAGCTAGCCCTCATTGGGGAGGAGCATGGGAACGCCTGATCCGGAGTATCAAAATTACCCTCAAAGTCATTCTTAAAGAACGTTCACCTCGCGACGAGACGTTGGCAACATTAATGACAGAAGTTGAGAGTATGGTTAACAGTCGACCATTGACCCATGTCACAGTCGAACCAGGCAGTAATGAGTCTATAACACCAAATCATTTCCTTCTGGCAACATCATCCTCATTACCAGTTCAGGGGATGTTTACCGACTCTGATTTACATCTACGAAAACAGTGGCGAATATCACAAAGGCTTGCAGATATGTATTGGAATAGATGGGTGAAAGAAGTTTTGCCGGAGATGCTACCACGACAAAAATGGACAAAAGAGCAAGAATCATTAAAAGTTGGTGATCTTGTATTAATTGCAGACCCTGACGGTCCAAGAAATATATGGCCTCGTGGTGTAATACAAGAAATATTCCCGGGAAAAGATAAACGAGTAAGAGTCGTACTTGTGAAAACGAAGTCAGGTATTTTCAAGCGTTCAGTGTCGCGCGTCGTTCGGATATTATCGAAAGATGAGTGCTGCTAGCGCAACACTGGGGGGAGAGTGTAACGGGTGCCTCCTGATTTTATTACTCATAATAAAAGGTATAAAACCTCTGTGCACTGGCCGCCACATTCTAGTAGGCCGTGCCTGAAAAAACAAAAGACGCTCAGTTCGCTATGAGACGTCAAGTGAAAAAAGTTAGTTTTTGTGCTTCTGTATTTTAATTTGCCTAAATTGTTTTATTATTGTTGTGTACTATAGTTTTGTGTGTATTATACTTTTGTGATTTACACGGTGTTTTACTACAAATGAACCACTATCGTGTACAGCTACTATGACAAGGTACGAAAAGGGAAGAAAATTAAATTCCTCGACCGTACCTACTTATTTCTTCGACCCGAAATCAAATGGTTGATGGAATTGCATTGCAGTTCCACTCTTGTGGTGATATCTAGGGGTAAAAACGCAATCGACATATAATATAATAGTACATTGTATGATCTGTATGATAATATGTACCTGTAGTTTTATATACCGAGGCGATTATGGTAATAAATACCTCTAAGTGTAAGTATCGCCATACAAAAACAAACTTTCAAGAATAAATCGACTTCAGGGGTTCCTCAAGTTAGTAACCAAGTTATTTCCAAATATCAATAATTGGTGAGTCAAAATACACTAAAGCGAATTCATTGTTTTTATCGTAAATGCTTGAATGAGTGTAACGTTTGTAGAGTCGTGTTCGGTGAGCGGCCATTGTTTCTTGGATTTACGAGCCCGGCGCGGGCGCAGACGCCTCGAGTTTCAACTGTTTCAAGCTTCGTCAAAACATCGCGTCACTTAGAACCCTGTGCCTAGTGTGCCTACCATTATGCTTAGCACATTGATTGGTGCGGCAGTATCTCGCCGCGAGATAGTCTTTTGTTAATATAGCTCGTGAAGGACGGGAGATCTATCTCGCGGTGACATACTGTCGCACCAATCATGTGCTAAGCCTGCATGAGCTTGCGTGATTTTAACGGAGACTTACTTTCTATCCATCCCACTTACGGCGACAGGTCAGCTCATAGTAAAGGCTGAGCCACACTAGGGCGCTTAGCCAAGTTGCCAATCGCTAGCGCTTAGTAGCGTATCGTAGTTTTCCCTCTCTGTCACTCTTTCATATTAGTGCGACAAATATAGTTAGCTGTCTTTCGTTTACAATTGACGATTAAGCGCTAGCGATTGGCAACTTGGCTAAGCGCCCAGGTGCATGAACCTCCATGTGCGCGTCTGCGTGGCGTGTGCGTTATAGCGTCAGAAATACCATAGTAGATATCACACCGCTTACACGACACGCAAGCGGTGTGCCATCTAATATGACATTTACATATGCTACAACGTGCACTCCACGGTCCATGCATACGGGCACGTGCAAGTGCTGGACACGCATCCGTTGTGACTTCGCCTTAAGCAGCTAAGAAGAACCCAACACGGTAGCCATTCATAAATAACGCATAAGTATCATACAGTTTTATGTTATGACTTATGACTGAAAGTTTTTCCATATACCTAAGCAAATTTTCTATAATTTGCAAGCATTTCCTTTAATTTAGGTATAGCTTTCTAGTGGCCCATCCTAATTTAAGTTGGCATGTAAGAAGCTTTTTGATTCGGAATTATTGGCATCGAAAATTATTAATTAAAAAAGATTAATAATGAAAGGTTAGCGCAATTAAGAAAACTATAAAGACAATAAACAGCCCTTAAGGTATCTGTTGATTGCACTGACCGTAGTAGTACAGTAAGCCAAATTATAGCATAATTGCATTTTATGAATTGATGTCACGAATGGCAAGAGAACGGGACCATAACCCTCGTAATGCCAATGTCATAGTTAGAGCGCTTATCGGCGTGACGTCACGCTGCGCCGGCGCCGGCGACGCTGTTATTTTATTAAGCACCCTCTGTAGGATCTGTAATACAAGAGGGTCCTACTATAGTAGTGTCAAAAGGAGATTTTGGGTAGAAAGTGTTGTGTCTATCGTAGACATAATAAACAAAAGGGAGTTTATGGGATTGGCATAGGAGTAAGAAGTTGATTGATATATTATATGCTAGACTGGATAGAGTTGAAAAATGGTAATCCACATTTTTTGTTGCCCCCCACAAGGTGGACCGATGACCTGGTGAAGGTCGAAGGAGTCCGCTGGATGCGGGTGGCGCAGGACCGGTCATTGTGGCAATCTTTGGGGGAGGCCTATGTTCAGCAGTGGACGTCTTTCGGCTGATATGATGATGATGATGATGATAATGATGACATTTTTTGTTGACTGCTGACTAATAATATAATTTATGGTTAATATATTTATGGAGGTAGGGACCTCCCCTCCCCACCTCGGACATAAGATGATCTTGGTCGTTTTTCTTTAGTATATTACATCTAATATTTATAATTTATATAGTATTAAGTAGTGTGACTACTGGGGAAAAATTATAAGTACAAATCAAAATATTTAGTTAATAAAATAATTTGATTTGTGTTTTCGCAGTACGTTCAATAATTTATGGTTTTATTGTGTGTGATTATCAAGATTCAGACCCCGTTTATATGAGCTTGACTATAACATAATAGGCAATACGAGTTAAGCAGATTTTTTTACATATTTCCAAAAATATACATATAATATATACTAACCCCCTTATTCATAAACGTTTGTTAACTTAACAAGCCGCTAATAATTGCTTGTCCCTTTCGGTCCTAACAATGTGTCCATAAGAGCAAAAGCGACAAACAATTATTAGCGGCTTGTTAAGTTAACAAACGTTTATGAATAAGGGGGTTAGAGTTCAATGTTTAGCTAATTCAATTCTCGTCTAGTTGTCATATTATGAAGGATCGTTGCGACATCTAGTTCAACATGGTCTGTGGTGTCAACCACCGGCAATCTTGTAGGATTAGCGAGATTGATCGACACCGTTCGATGCCTTCCTAAGATGCGAGATAAAAAACGATGCGTGTGCGCCGTAATTGTCCATTTTAATTATGTTAAATGCTGCCTGCCGCCGAGAAATGGAGAAATTGATCTCTGTCTTTCCGAGATGTTAGTAAGATTTCGCGCTATTGGGAAAATCTTTTGATTTACCGAGCAAAAGAAAACAAGTACCTGTAATCTAGCTTTTATAGCCGCATCTGCACATTTTCAGGTTAGGCAGCTAACATGAGGTTAATCGGTTAGCAGTGCCAAAAATCTATGATTTAACCACTTAACCCCATGTTGGCGCTTTAACCCTACATCGTTATTGTGCGACTTAATTTTTGCAAAGAATTAAGCCCGAATTCGAATATTGTCGTAGGTGTATATGGGTCATACAGATTTTTTTGTATGGCTTAGGTCAAAATAAACCTTTCCCGTGGACATATGAAAGTTAAGGGCTCTAGAATCTGGAACCCTGATTTTCTTGTTGGACAAATAGAAACCGATAGGTGCCTTCTGATTCGTAAGAATTATGTAGTCGGATTTAAATTTGTATATCCTAGAAGTAACCGTTAACTTATCGCAATATCCACCGGAAACACGCCCGATTTTGCGACTGCTGTAACCCATCTCGATTCGCGTAGATAAATATATTATGAATTGGAAAACAGTATGTCTTTAAATTTATTATAGGTTCTTAGTCCTTTCATCAGAGACAGTTTTCTCACAGAAGTGCGACACAAAAGTAGCAATTTCTTACTCTCTAAATGTCAATTTAATCCTTAAATCTTCGGCATAACCTCCAAAAGCACAACTCACAACGCGGCTTTATGCCACAATGCTATTCAATTCAAAACAACCATATTTCATAAAACTCACCTAAATTTATTTATCCTAAACTAAGTAGCAACTATCAAACACATCACTGTCAGCTGACTACTCTATCCGGCATTTCTGCCGTGTCGTGTCGTGTCGTCCCGGACGTACCGCCGGCGCGGAGTCGCGACGTATACTGGGACTACTCCCGGTTTTAATGCGAGAGGGAACCACGGGAAGGTCAAGTTCAGACTTGGCGATATCCAATATCCATTACGTCGACAAACAGTGAGAGTATCTCAAGTGTTTTTGCGTAGGTTTCGCATGTTTGTATAGTGTTTTCATTTTAAGTACATTAACAAATACTCATAAGTTTTGCAAATATAGGTGTGGGCAGAAAGTTTTTAAGAGGAATTCTTTTGTCGTCAATTAATTCGCCTAATCCTATCGTAAAAGTGAAATCTATAATTGTCAACCAAACTAAGATCCAAATTAATTTGCTTGAAAATATCAATTCTTCGATGCTCGTGGTTACTTATCTGGTAAATTCTCAATCAATCTTGAGCTTCATTTTGTAATAGTGAACCTTTTTATAAGAACCAAGTTCACTATAAGTATTTCATTATATCATAAATACCTGTTTCACATTTTGTTATAGCATTATAATAAATAAATAATATCTTACAGAAGTAAGATGTCTTATGTAATAAGCGACTCGGATGGGTGCTACTGTTTTATAAATATTACCTACTTAATTAAACAATCCGTATAAGTCTTAAACTACCATATACTTACCTATGTTTTTTTTTAATGTTATTTTTAACATACTGAATAGATGAAGAATTTATAAACATAGTACACGTTAATACTAAAATTAGCTTTGTACAATATTATTCTATTTTGGTTCCCTTCAGCATCGCGGGACCACAGCATCTGCCCGTGAATCAATCTCCGGGCTCTCTCTTGCTCCCGGCCCTCTCCCCACAGGGGTGAAAGGGAGGGGGCAACCCTCATCGCGCAAGTCACCCCTCGGGGCGAGATGCACTCAGAATCAATAACACACGTGATGAGGACGGATGGTAATCACGTGTTCAACAATTTGTGTGAAGTTTAATAGTGCCGGAGGAGCTTTGATGCGATGGTTGCTATTAATATGCTCATTAATCCTCAGATAAAAATATATTCCTTCAAATAACGGAACGAAAGGTAGACAGGCGATTCCAGCTCGACATGCGCGAAACAAATATGAATAAATGTTCTTATTATATTAATTTGCCTACAGCCACTTGCACTTGCACGATCGTTCCCACTTTACCAGTGGTCGCTGAATAGATTATAGTATTACCTTACAACAAGTTACTATTCCGTGATTAAAATTTTCACTAGGTAGTGATATACTTTTATTTTTCAAATAAATATAGTGCTTCTATGTAACGTCCGTAAAGTCCGTATTTACTTAAAATTCTACTTAACAAAGGAAAGTGGATAAAATATATTTTTTGTTTTGTGTCGTACATTCAAACTGGATTTTTAAGTCATAATACATATATTAACATAGAAAAGAAATTGGTCCCTAAGTGTTTACAAGAATTCTATATTCGTAAACATTTACCTTATCCCAAAATCTGTAGGTACCATTATTTTTTATCCTACAAACAGAGTTGGCCATAAAGGAATCCGATTACTTCTTCCGAATAGTTTTGTATGTGTACACTGTAATCTAGATTACAAAGTACACATACAAATGTAATTTACAGATGTAATCAAAAAACTTTTTCCCCAACTCTGGCTAGTCTGGCTATACAAGATTGATGTTTTGAGGAGATTGTACCAGAAATAAACCCGCATAGTAATGTTAGAAGTTAAGCAAATGTAACCGTAGCTGACGTTTTTAAGTGCGGTTACAACTTCCGGCGCCGCCCTAGCGCGTTTCCGGTGGCGACCACACGATACTAATACTCTTACCACTATGTTAATGTTCATACAAGTTAATTGCGAAATTTCAGGGAAACGCACATTAGATCGTAAAGGTTCGGCAGCTATAATAAATAATAATAGTAAATACATAAATATCTTGGGAAATCTTACACAAATCGACCTAGGCCCACAGTAAGCTCCATTAAGGCTTGTGATGTGGGGGGGGGGGGGGTTGTATAATAGATAGATACATATTATGTATCTAAATAAATAATTAAATACACAAATAATGCCCTCGCCAGCAATGCATTCTACCATCAATAATAATATTTGTACATTATAATTTTTTTTTTTTGTATTACACCGATTTAACTTTTTTGGTATAAGTCGACTACAGTAAAACTACATAAAAAAAAGGAAAAAAAATTTTTTTTTTTTAGGTTTTAACTATTAAATTATGACTATTTATTGGGTTATTAGTGTACCGTTTAATTTTTTGCTCCTATTACAGGCCACACCCTGTATAATGGTAAAAAAGACACCACGCAAACTGTGGGTGAAAATCCATTTATTTTTTCGTTAGAGCAATAAATATGAATAATAAATACCAAGGTTTGTCCATTCCAGACATTAATTCCCTCTAACCCCTTTAAATATACTCAAACGCAATAAAAATGCCCTAACGTCTGTAACATGCGACATTCTTAGCCATAAATAAACAACACAATAGCGAATCCCCGGAATATTGTGATATTTGTCCTGTAACTACATAAATCTGATAAAATGATACACAGCTTCACAACCTGACCAATTATAGACCTTACGCCGTTGGATTAAGGTACAGGAATAATCAGCCTGTGTTGTTGGTCCTATGTTCCCACGCTACCCGAATGCCTGGTAAAACTATATTCACAGACATGTATCAATAAGATCACGCACCTCCCATATTTATGAGTACATTTTTTTATAAGTGTGCGCCGGGACTGAGTTGTTGTGTTCTCTTGAGAAGGCTACGAGGAAGTGTTTTCTTAGAATTATAATTTTAAGTGCTGCGTTTTTTAATATCACGACGACAGTGCAGTAGGTACGCTATGAACATTTTTATCCGTGATAACGATCCTCTAAATGAGTCCGTTTCGTTCAATTTTTAATACGACATTGGTGCTTCAGACCAATGCCAATTTCCAATATACTTAGCAAAAACACCTTGATCATAGCTAATAATTTGTTCAAGTTCAAACATGTTTTTTGAATTCCCATCACTCCTTCAACAATCAAGAGTTACAATAATGATAACCAAAACAGAGTGTGAGAAGAGTGTAGTGCAACACCACTAGTCTTCCGTTCGGTATTTACAAGTCTTACAACGATGAAGGATAGACACGTTCAAATCCAACAAAAGACAGAGAAGAGGCATCTACTCAGACATATGTCCGTGTATTCTCAAGTGTACCCATGAATCGAAGGGATCAGTATTGGATTAACGGAGGGCGGTTCCCTATTATTTAACCAGTAGGGACATTCGATTGGATTACACTTGCACATTAGTTGGCCACCTGTAATGAATAGGCAATTCATGTGGTCACTATTGATACGGTTCGTTACTACTTATTAGTTTATTGATAGTTATTCAATTTATATTTTAACGACAAACGGGTCCTAATCGCGTAAACTACGTTTAATATTATCCTGACGTTTCGGGCATGACGTTGTACCCGTGGTCGTAGGTAGACCGTCGTTAAAATATGAGTGATAATCGTGAAAGTTTAAATCAATATACGAGTAATTAATTAGTTATTCAAATTGTTTATTCATAACTAACATCATCTTCCTGTCCGTGACATTCAAGCAGTCTGTAACCTTGTCCACTTTGTTTAAAACGTTATAGGTATAACACCGTAAAGTAGATTA
>JALPQI010019213.1:0-21840 GCA_025490895.1 Thaumatotibia leucotreta
TACGTTCAAAGATAAGCCCAAGTGTCCGCAGGTGTTCCTTCATGTCTCCGCCAGCAATTGCAATGTCGTCGAAATAGACAGCCGTGTTAGGAATATCCTTTAATAGTTCGTCTAAGTAGTGTTGAAAAATGGAGGGCGCTGTAGATATCCCAAAAGGCATTCTGTTGTATCGAAAATATCCTAGGTGTGTCGAAAGTGTTAAATACTTTTTAGATTCTGGTGCAATTTCAAACTGTAGGTAAGCGTCCTTAAGGTCTATTTTTGAAAATATCTTGCCTTGTGCTAATTTTTGTCGTAGTTGGTCGAAAAGTGGAACTGGGTGTAAATGTTTGATCAACACAGGGTTTAGTGTACTTCTGTAGTCTCCGCAAATTCTAATATCTCCGTTTTGTTTGACGACGTTCACTGTGGGTGTAGCCCACTCAACTGGTGTAATATTCGGATCTACCTGGTATATAATGTTTTCATGTACGAGGCGTGTTATTTCTTTTTCTATATTTTTTTTCATTCCGAACTTGATAGGTCGAGCTGGTAAATGTACGGGTTCAGCTCCTGGTTTTATGTGGATATTAACGAGGTAGTTCTCAACCTTCCCAAGTTTTCCGTCGAAAAGCGGTTTATATTTGTCAATAACTTGTTCTAATGTCGTAGGTGTGATGTGTTTTATGGAGTATACAGGTTTGGGGAACTCCATTCCAAAGGTTTCGCTCCAATGTAGCCCAAAAAGCATCGGGTCTGCGTGTTTCATAACGACAACGGAGACAATCTTCTGTTTCTCGTCGACTTCTACCGTAACGTCAGTGTTTCCTATTGGCTTAAGTTGATGATTACCATATGCTGTTAATTTAGGTGCCGTAGTCAATGTCGGAGACCCGATTTGTCGCCAGAAGGATGTGCTTATGATTGAGTATGCTGATCCCGGGTCCCAATCCATAGTGCAAGGTTTGCCATTGATAATTACGTCTATTCTTTTACAGTCTCTGTTACGTGTCTGTGTGACGTTGCATACCAGTTCGTCATCGGTGTTACAGTACTCTGAAGAATCGTTTGAGTAGGAGGATGTTCTGCTGCCTGTAGCATTAGTTACACGTTTTAAGTTATTGTGTCTAAGTGTAGGTCTGTCTTTGGTGGGCCTGTATTTCATTAAATACGCTCGACCAGTTTTTATACAGCAACTTTCATAATGTCCTTCTGTGCTGCATTCCTCGCAAGTATGTTTCCTTGCCGGGCAGTCTGCTATGTTATGTTTGTCGTTCTTGCCACATCGTACGCACTGGTGGGAGCGAATTCTCCGAGGGCTTCTGTATTTAGTCGATTGTTGTCGATCAGGGTTAAATTTCTTTTCGATTTTCTTAATGTTCGAAGATAGTGTGTCACGTTCTGCTTGTTCACGGGATTGTGCGATTGAAAATAACGTAGCGAATGTTACTTCAGTTGTGTGTCCGTTGCTTTCTTCCGTCAGGTTGGGCCACTTCTGTTTTAAATCCGTTTCAAGTTCAACGTGGTTTAGGCCTGTGGCAAAGCGGTCCCGTAGCTGGCGTTCTAATAGTTTGTCGTCGTAAGCGCAGTCTAGACTCAGCGCTTTTAATCTGTTTGCGTAATGTTCCATCGTCTCATCATTTTCTCGAATGCAACTCCAAAACTCTGTGAGTGCGCGGTATCTGGTTCTCTTGATTCGATATAAATCCAAGAGTTTTGTACGAATGTCGGCGTAGGTGCTGGTTTCGAAACATGGGGTGAGAGCCGTTTTAATCTCTCTGAAAATGTCAGGTGTTACGCTGTTTAGTAGAAGATCTTTCTTTAGATTACTATCAGATCCTATGGCATGTATTGAGCACTTTGTTTCAAAATAATCTATGTAGTCACTTACCCTATAAGTGTCAGGGTTAAATTTTTCCATGTTGAATGCTTTAAAAATGGCAATCCTGTCGTTTCGCGTTTCCTGGGCAGGGGTGTTAGCGCTCGTCACGCTGCCGTCGGCCTGCACGGAACCCGGTTCCGCCCGTGTTGTCGTGTGTGTCAGAGCCATACTTAGTAATTGTAACATTTGTTCCTGTTGTTTTTGTTGGATGCTCAAAAATTGAGCAAATTGTTCGGCGTCCATCTCGTCGCCAATAAAATAAATTCAGCTTCTCACATAAATACGTATATTGTAAGTTGTTTTGACAATATAAAAATTATGACATTGATGTTCTAATTAAAATGCTTTTCTACATCAAAAGGAAGGAGGTAAGGTATACTACAGTAACTTACCCCTCTGTTCAAAACATGAATATAAGATATTAATATGGATTTGACAACGTAATAATAATAGCAAGAACGAAAGGGATGGTCTTATTAAACTTTTTACTAGTGAAAGTGAAAAGGAACGATTATCGTCCGTCCTTATCACTGTGCCACTATTTTTTGTGTGACACTTAGCATCTACGGGACAGACCGAGGGGCCGCACATAGTGTGCCACTAAGAGGGATAGACATAGTCACTTACTACTAAGAAGATACTTGTGTGTGTGGCACTTAGTGACGTATTCAACGCATTTGTCTGGCACTTACATTTAGCATCTAATGCACACACACACAAAAAATAGTGGCACAGTGATAAGGACGGACGATTATCGTTCCTTTTCACTTCCACTAGTAACAAGTTTCATAAGACCATCCCTTTCGTTCTTGCTATTATTATAACGTTGTCAAATCCATATTAAGGGTCTCACCAAACTAGTCGACGCCGTTTCGGCTAATCGCGTACGGAAAAAGCTTTATGTCAACGCAATAAGAGCGAGGACATCGTAAATCGGCTCGGCTCACGCGAAACGACGTCTTTCGACGGGAAAACGGCGTTTTGCCGTAAAGCTGTTCGCATTCGTACGACCCCGTTTGCAGCCTAACGCACACGTTCGCATTCGCATTCGTAAATCTCCTAATACCGCCGTACGGTGCCGGAAAGAGTTGAACGGCTCCGATCACGGCCGAGTACCTGCGATAAGGACCGGTCAGAGCTGGCGGAAGCCGTTCAGCGTCTTCGACGGCCGAACATAGCTGACGTCGGCCGAAACGAGCCGATGACGGCCGAAGTAGCTACTGATGCGTTTGTATTTATTCATTTGAATTATTACCCACATTAAAATCTGCAATAGATCTGACAACACGAAGTAATACTGTCGTAATCATACACGTCTGTTCAATTTCAAACTAGTTTCTAACGACTAGTCTCCAAAAATGAGATTTACGATTGCCGATCACCCGCTGTCCTATCTAACTGTTCGTCGGACTCGGCGGCTGTACGCGTGCTGTCTCACGTCTCGACGGCAGGACGGAGCACGGGAGAGCCGACCGCCGCTTTACAACTGCTACCGCAGGCGATCGAGCGTTTCTACGGCCGCAAGGAGGATGAGACTGCTTAACGCAGGTGTTCAACCGCGGAGACGGTCGATCGGCTAAATGCGAATAGTGTGGTGTAAAACACTCGGCGAAAGCCGACTCCGCGTCGATTGGTTTGGTGAGACCCTAATCCTACATTCATGGTGGCACACTATGTGCGGCCCCTCGTGTTCTAAGAACTCAGCTGATGTCTCGTTTCACAGAGACTTTATTTTTATTATTGTGCTTTTTTAGATTTTACAGATCAATGCAGTCTGAACCTAAACGTTATAATGCTAAAGCTTATTTTTGCCTAAATATTTATTTAGACGTAAGCGTCACGAACGTTATTAGCATCTATCGGAGCTGTCTGTTCTGTGTTTATCACAGTTTATCAAAATACCATAGAAGAAGCTGAAGGGAGTAAATAAAATTGTTAATTTATAAACAAATCTTGTTCATGTTTGAATAGGAATATTATTAATTATCAAGTTGTGTTCTGTTCATTCACAAAATTATCGTTGAATGAGAAAGTGTGCAGCGTTATTTTGTAAGATTTTCAAAAGAAAGAATTCAGAAAACTTGAACAAACTTTTAAAATCGAGGCGAATTTTTGGTGAATAAGTGAAAAACGTGTGGATTGAATACAATATATATCATTAAAGTGAGTATCTACTATATTAGTGTTGTTTTTAACACGTTAGAATTGCCTGCTTGTATTTTTGAATAGTATGTAAACAAATCAGGAAAGTAACAGGACATGTTTTCATTCTAGAATGCGGTATTATGTTAGAAAAACTAACCGCGGGACAATTCCTCAAGAATTGATGGAAGCCGCTGCATATGCAGTTATACAAGAAGGCCGCAGTCTTAGAACAATTTCTAGAGAATTCGGAATCTGTCACGCCACACTGTTCCGGTTCATACGGAAACTGAAATCCGGAGAAAACCCAACTGTGGGTTATAAAGCTAAACTCCTATTCACTGCATCACAAGAGCAGGAAATCTTGAAGCATTTAACTGAATTTTCTAAAGTCTTCTGCGGCCTAACTAGAGATGAAATTAGGAAAATAGCTTACCAAGTCTCTGTTCGATGGAAATATAATATACCTACGAGTTGGGCTAAGAATCGTACTGCTAGCAAAGACTGGGTTGATAAGTTTGTGCAACGGCATAATTTTCCTTTCAAACCGTTGAGAGGCAAATCAACCTTAAATAAATTCTACAACAGGTTATATGAATTGATAGAAGAACATAAGTTTCTACCTTCTAGGATATTCTATTTGGAAGATGTAAGTGTTCAAATGGTCAAACATATGAATACCGTTACCAATAAGGTAGCGTCTCACAGAACTCCTGTATGTATGGAAGTGGCAGTAAATCCTTTAGGGGATATTGTGACACCAATGTTTGTGATGAACATAGACGAATACAACTTAAGAGACAGATCAAGTCATTGTATAAGCGGTGTGTCTGGAAGAATGAATGCTACAGACTTTGTAAGATACTTAAATCACTTTATACATCATACTAAACCTACTTCAGAAGATCCAGTGCTGTTATTACTAGACACACATGAGTATGTTGATATGAATGTTTTGAAAAAAGTGCAACAAAATTACATTATACTCCTCTCAATACCCAAATGCAAAGATAGTAATGATCCATTTGTGAAATTATCTAAATTTACCGGGGACCCGAGTGAATATCAAATGCAGGTGCGAGATGATAAAGACCTGGATGTGCTTGATCTAGCCCGTAGAGTGTTGCCTTCGGAGAGTGATATAGCGAAGTGTTTCCTTCAGAATGGGTTGTGGCCGTTCAACCCAAAGGTAGTAACCGGTGAAGAATTTGTCTATGAAGCTTGTCTGGATTACAATGTTAAAGTGAGTATTAATAATAAATATAAATTTTTATTGCCAATAATTATAGTAAATATAATATAGTTTGGTTATTATTATTTTTCAATGGACTTTCACATGTGAAGGTGCGTTTAAACCAAAAGAGCATTCCCTGTTCTAGCGCCCGTTCTACAAAATCAACCAATCACGCTTACACAAAACGTGATTCATTAATTTCGTAGAGTGGAGGGATAGAATAGCGAATGCTCGTTTGGTCTGAATGCACCTTTACATTTTCGAAAAACAGATATTTTTTTATGTTAGGTTTAAGTTAGCGTTATTTGCACCTATGTGAATAAAGTTGGAATGTCATTTGAGGCCACTTTTTTCGACTTTTTTGTTCGGGACTGTGCGTCCACAGACAACATAACCTAAAGATGCATTCAGACCAAACGAGCATTCGCTATTCTATCCCCCGCTCTACGAAATTAATGAATCACGTTTTGTGTATGTGTAACGATCGAATTTCGGGATAGAATAGCGAATGCTCGTTTGGTCTGAATGCACCTTTAAAGACGTAGCATAGCGGGCGACCCCCTCTGTGACGCATACGGTGAATTCACTCCGTATTAGAGACACGCCTCCGTTGCTAACTTCAGTCTGCGGCCGGCGTTCGTGAGATAATTACGAAAGTTTTAACGTGATTTACGACGTGCAAAATGCATTACTGTTGCGTGAAATTGTGTGGCAAGAATACAAAAACATCTGGTGTGCAAAAAGATGGTATTTCGTTTCACAGGTAAGCAATTTTTTTTATAAATTTCATTTAAAATTAAAAATCGTTTAAGCATGAATTCTAGTGCACTCGTTGATGTCTTTTTACAAAGTCTCTTTCTAATACTTTGCACGAAGTATAGCGCCCTCCTTGTCTAGCGTAACGAGCAGGTAGGCCGTCTGAACTAGGGATGACCGTAGAGTATGTTTGTTTACTATCGATAAGGTAACTAAAGATAAATTAAAGTCTTTATTCTCAATCGTACCAAGCAACAGACTCCGCGATGGAGTCTCCGTATCCGAACTAGTGATGTCTATGCCTGCAGTCTGTTTACTATCGATAAGATATTACGATTATATTCAATTATCCTCATGAATTGTGGTTTAGTGTAAAGTGTAGAAGTACAATTTTCAAAATTTTCGTCCTATTTTATTATGTTAAATAATATTGTGTATCCTGTCTTTAAGGTTTCCTAAATGCCCAAACATGAAAGAAATGTGGATGAATGCTACAAAACGGCCACATGATTGGTTTCCTGGTCCTAGCAGTGTGATATGTTCTCGGCACTTTAAACCGGAATGTTTCAAATTATCAAAAACGAATAATAAACGAATTTTGTATACAAATGCCGTTCCTACGCTTCACCTACCCACTGTCGTAAGTAAATTTAGGTAACACTACATTTACTTTTTAATTTGAAAATATCTTGTTTTTTTTATTGATAATCTGTTGTTGTACCTTACAACATTTAGGCGTAGTAGATCGCCAATATCAACAATTCAACACCATGTATACGAGAAAACCACCGTAATAAAAATCTGTTTTCAATATATTTTTGGTCCTTCTAGATACCTGAGGGGAAATCTATTGCTCCAAGTCTCTGCAACCTCCCTGTGGTTGCAACTTGCCCAGAAGTTGCTAAAGTAGCACAGCCTTTACCAAAAACTGAGGTACGTTTATTTAAAAATAATATTCTGACGGCATTGCAATAAGCCCTTAGGGGCGTATATGTCCAACTGTCAGAAAGACAAGGGGTCATAATGTCCTTTGGTCAATTCACCCGAATGTAATAATGTCCCGATGTACGAAAGCCCACACATCATCATCAGCCTATGATAGTCCACTGCTGGACGTAGGCCTCTCCTATTAACTATGCGTATAGACGCATTAGGAGGTAAATGCCCATAATCGCCACGCTGGGCAAGCGGATTAGCGATCGCCGTAATGTGTCCACTATGATTAAGCTGCTGCCCATCATCAATCTTTTATCAAAAAATGGTCAGTGATACTTAAATAAAATGAAATTAAACATTATGGCATCATTACATTCTTACTTTTTGGCAAATTGGTGTTATTACATCTGGAAGTTTCGACACAATGACTTTATAACATACGGACATTACGGACTTATTGACACTGGACTTTATGGTTCCTTGCCATTCTGACATATGGACATATTATACACCTAAATGATTTTAAGTTTTCTGTGGGATGAGGGTGAATTGTATCTTCGCATTTTTTTATTATTTTTTTTAATCCGCATTTTTATATTACACATAAATGCGAAAGATTTATGGTATGCATTAGTATGGATATGGATTTGCAGTTTTGTCGGTAAGTCACTGACAAATATCGAATGTGAAAGCGATAGACATGGTACACATCGATACTTTTATCGACATTCGGAAATCACTTGCGACCGGGGGACATTTTTGTTATACACCTCATTGACCTTGAAACGACGACTCACAACACAGATAGCTCATGTTACGTCGCTCGCTCCTCTGCATTTTTGGCAGCATCGGTTTAAATGAAATAATTGTCTAAAGCTACGTCTTTAGGTTATGTAAGTTATATGTTGTCTTTGGCAGTCAGTCACCTGAGATCTTATTCTTAAGGCTCTCTCACACTTGCCATTTCAATTATTATGTATGAAAAAAAATTACGAAATTAACAAAAGCCGATATACCAGGCAACTTCTATTAATGTCCCAAGTAACCTGTCCAATTTAACGGAAATTAATAATAACACGGTGTATGATAATTTGATAAATAGATACATATAGATACTTAAATACATAGACAGCCATGACTAAGGAACAAATATTTGTGATAAATAAGATACACAAATAATGCCCTCGCCGGGATTCGAATCCGGAACCTCCAGCTTCGTAGGCAAGGTCACTACTCACTACCAACTATACTTTATAGGCTACCTAGTGAAAGTAGAAATAGGTAACATAGTTCGTGAAATATAAATTGGTAACTTTCTACCTACATTATAGTAAAAATAAACATTCAATTTATATTTCTATAACTATAATAAGAACCTTTATACTGACCCCCACACTAGGCGGTGGCTGTCCCATGTATTGGATAGCTCAGGAAACTTCGACAAATTATACTCACAGGGCAGCTTAACACATTTAATGTCAATTTACAATCTTGTTTTTAACTTAAGCTAAACCAGCGCTGCGAACACTTCATACCGCGTTGACGGCTGATGACACAGTGCCGCCATCTTTGAAAACCGAACGGACCGAGTTCAAATTGATTCTATATAATTAATAATTATTAAGTAAATTTATAAACAAGACAACTTATGAGATTATTGATAATAATAGCCTGTTTTTCTAAATAAAAATGAATAATTGCTAACAGACGGCCATTCTGCCACGGGGATGTCCTCATCCCCGAAATCAGCTCGGCCATTCCCCAGGTCGGTATGGCCTCATACCGTCTTTAATAATATATTTCGATAGTAAGAAATATGTTTATGTCAGCCCAGAAAGTGTTTTAAGCAAATTAGCAAAAGCCGTACATAATAGATACACTTTCAGTTAATGACAATATAATATTTCGATTTACTTTACGAGTACTAGAAGTAACTTAAGTATAGTTCACTCATATCATAACTGTCTTTACTGATTTAAAACTGAGCTCTATAAAAATATTAGACAATTTTCTAAATGTAGTAATCGATTTAAATTGTGACAACGGGTTTGACATATCAACAACAAACAATGTAGGTATATAATATACAAAAATAATAATTTAGAGGAAATTTCTCTAGTATGTATTTGACACAATCAATTATTAATTTGCAATCAAGAATTATCATAATGTTATACATAATTATAATAATGTTTGCTTTTCTATTACTATCTGGCACTTGGCATGTATTATACATCTGCCACTCTAGGGGCATCATCAATTACATTACAAGTTGTTGCTAACCACACTAGGGGTAGCGTGTTACACTCTGTCACACTAGGGACGATCACTAAATTACTAATGTTATTTCCTGGAATTGCAGGTGACCACACTGGGGGTTCAGCACATATCTATTCAGATTCAACACATAATATTCACAACCACACTAGGGGTTCACACATACCACACTGGGGGTATCACATTTATTTTTGCAACGACGCTTTATGCACCAGATAGTTAGCGTTACTCGCCAGGAGAAATATTGCGAGACCAACCACTCAATCAGATCACATTGGTCCCCTCTGTTTCTCCCTTCAGGAATCTAAGCTGTAAATGTCAGGATAGGAAGTTAAATGTGATAGTTAGTAAAATTATTTAATCTGAGCCCATCTCATCATTACCAGAACCAGAGTCACTGCTCGAAACTGATGCATCAACTGTTATCCATGATTTCAAATGATCGGCTGGGAATATATTTTTATAGGTACGATTTGAAAGTCCTTCAATATTAGATACTTCGTATCTGTCGTTATCTAAAACAGCTGAAACCTTAAAGGGCCCCTTAAACTTGGGTGCAAGTTTTTTGCTTTTTCCTTTATCGGGATTATGGTTAGGTATCATGACCAAATCACCTTCGCGAAATATTTTTGTCGGTGCCCTACACTTATCAAATGCCTCTTTCATCTTTGCTTGATTTTCTTTTATGGTCTCTTGTACCGTTTGTCTTAGGTTTTCTCTCTGCGTGTCTGTCATCTGCTCTGTTTGTTCTAAAGCCCCTTTCATAATTCCCTCTGACAGTCCTATAGTTTTCTGTCCAAATACAATTTCAGCTGGAGCCTTTCCTGTTCCTTTATTGATTGTATTATTAAGACTCCACTGCAATTTGCCTAATTGTGTATCCCAGTCCCTCTCATCGTGACCGTGGTTCATTGCTGCTAGTGAGTTTAGAATGGTCCGATTGTATCTCTCAATCTGCCCATTTGCGCGTGGCGTTGCCACCGCATTACAAACATGTTTGGTACCAATCGATCCAGTAAAGTTCTTAAACTCTCTAGACGTAAAAGCGGTTCCTTGATCGGAAATAATTACTTTAGGTTGACCGAATACTGAGAAAATGTCCTCTAAAACCTTAATTGTAGTTTTAGATTTTGTGTTCCTGACTCCTTTTACAAATATAAATTTACTGAAAGCGTCAATAATGCCTAAAATATAGCAGTTTCCCCGTTTACTTTTTATAAAGGGGCCTAAATGGTCAAGATGAATCGTATGAAATATTGCGCTAACTTTCGGAATAGGATGTAGTGAGCCGCTTTTCTTTCCAGATACCTCCTTATTGTACGCACAGTTGATACAAGCTCTTACATACTTCTTTATGAATCGGTTCATTTTGGGGAACCAGTAATCAGAAGATACCTTTTCTAATGTTTTAGCAAAAGAAAAGTGACCCGCTTCGTCATGGTTCATCTGACATATTTTCCAACGTGCGGAATTTGGTACAACCCATTTAAGCTTACCCCCAACTTTACGATAAATTTTACTATCGCGAATCGTATAATTCATGATGATGTCTTTAAGCTCGGTCTCATTTGTCTGCAGAATGTTTTTAATGTTCATTAAATGGGGATCTGCCATTTGGACAGTCTGGAGCCAATCGCCAGTGGTAATACTCAAAACGTCTAACTCTTCTTGTTCAGGGCGATTAACCGGATTACGGCTAAGGGCGTCTACATGTTGCATGCTACAACCCGGTTTATGCTCAATAGAAAAGTTATACTCTTGAAGTATAAGCCACCATCTGGCTATTTTAGGCAGTAAGTCACGCTTTGTCAAAGTGGAACGTAATGCACTGCAGTCTGTAATGACTTTAAATTCTATCCCAATTAGATACACGCGAAACCTTTTTAGTGACAACACAACAGCCATGGTTTCGAGTTCATATGAATGCCAGAACTCTTCTTCTCGAGTGGTCTGACGACTAAAATAGGCCACTGGTCTTAATGGACTCTCACTATTTGGTTTCTGTAGGAGAATTCCACCTACGCCTGCTTTACTCGCATCGCAGTGTACCTCTGTTATAAACGTAGGGTCGTATAGAGCTAGTACTGGTCTTGTTACTAGTTTTGACTTTATATCACAGAAAGCATTTTCCTGTTCTTCACTCCATGTCCAGGTCACATCCGCTTTGGTTAATTTTGTCAGTGGTCTAGCAATGCGTGCAAAATCGTAAACGAAACGTCGGAAGAAGCTGGCCAAACCGACAAATTGTCTAACCTGGTGAACGTTCTGTGGTCGAGGGAACTCCTGTACTGCCTGTATCTTTTTGGTACCGGGTTTAAGGCCCTCTTCCGATATTTCAAACCCTAAATAATCGATTTTCGATTGAAAAAAGAAGCATTTGTCGAGATTAAGAGTAAGGTTAGCGTTTCTAAGTAATTCGAAGAGTGATTGGAGCTTAGTAAACATTTCGTCAGTATTGCTGGCTGTACACAGGAGATCATCCATATATGGTGTGGCTAAGTCAAATCGTTTGGCGCCCAGAGCTTTATTGACATACCTGGGATAACTGGGGGCAAGTTATAGAGATTTGATATCGATTAAAAAGATGTCGATATAATTATAATAAAAGATGTGCTTAATTGCTTATTGAACATTCTCGATTACAGTACAGAGGTTCGATGTCATATCTGATATCGGGCCTCTTCAGATAGTAAAGTATGCAGATGTCATTTACATCAAAATGACAATTTCAATTTTGATATTTTAATATTAATTGTATATTTTGAAAACTATTTTAAAATAAACGCGTAACTACTTTATTTTTTATTTTAATTGAAGAGTAAGTACCTAATATTTATTTATGCCGAATAACATTTTGATGTTGTCATTCACAGTAACATCGATATTGTTCACGACGACATAAATAAATAGGTATATGTAAATAAATAAGCATGTTAGTGATAGGTATAAGTGTATTTCCATTGCAATAGGTATAAGTGTATTCATGTGATAGGTATAAGTACATTTTCATTGTAATAGATATAAGTGTTTTTTCCATTGTCATAGGAATAAG
Organism: Thaumatotibia leucotreta; assembly: GCA_025490895.1. NCBI lineage: Eukaryota > Metazoa > Arthropoda > Insecta > Lepidoptera > Tortricidae > Thaumatotibia > Thaumatotibia leucotreta. Next base: position 12,259 of record JALPQI010019213.1, read on the forward strand.
TGTATTTTCATATAGGTTAAGTTGTAAATAAAGTACAGATCGTAATGTGTTTCAATACAGGGGCGAACCCGGCCCTAAGATAGGCACAACTAGAATAGAATTCCAATAGGGGAAAAATAATACGCTTGTTTATCCAATAAGATTCCAATAAGAAAAATAGAAAATGTCACTAAGACCTAAAAATATTATGTAAAATAATTAATTCAGTAAATAAAATATCGCTAAGGGCGAAGGAGGAACGCGGGTCGCGGGGGACGCGACCAGCAGCAAAATCGTATAAAAGGCGGGCGCGCGCGCCCGCAAATCAGTATTCATCGAGCAGCGAAGCAAGCAACACCGAAAAGGGAACAAAGAAGAGATCCTCCTCCGCCCTCAGCAAGCACAAGAAGAATCCTGGTTGTTTCTCTACCTCACCGCATTCCCGCTATACCTATAAGCAACACGCATACAGTCCATCGAAATCAATCTCCACGAAAGTGGTTTAGGTAAAATCCCCTCAAGGGCAACTACGTACGGTCACGTACATTGTTGGTCCTTGCGAAGCCGGATCTCTGAAGCAAGACTTATAGCGGGATGCGTGTGACGAGAAGCAACCACGGAAAGGAGAAGGCGAAACCTACCTCTTCGGGCAGCGGCGACACTACGGCAACACCGGGCTCCGAAGAAACTCAAGCAACGGAGATGACGTCGGGTTCCGGCGAGACATCGGGCACAGGGGCCACGTCGGGCTCCGGCGAGACATCGCGCACCGAGGGCACGACGCGCACGGGCACCACGGCGTGCACCGACGAGACGGCACGTACAGGCTCCACGGAGCGTACGGCCGCCTCGGCACGCACCGAGGCGTCACGCACCGACGCCGCGGCGCCCGCCGCCGGCAACGGGGACCCGAGGGACAACAGCCAAGCCGGGGCAGCCGCCGACACGTCGGGCATCAGGGCCACGCCCGCCGCCAGCACTGCGACGGTGGTGGAGCGTCGTGCCACCGACCTCATGCCGCCCCCCCCCCGCGCAAGATCAACGAGGCCTGCGCGTTCACACAGGTCCAAGGCGTCTAGCAGGAAGCTCCTGGTGCAGCTGGAAACCCGGGAGAAGATCGCGGAGCTGGAGCTGAAGCGGATCCAGGCCGAAGCGGAGCTAGAGAAGATACGCCTGGAGCGCACGAACCTGGTGTCGTCAGAAGAGGAGTCCGAAGAGGAGGAGGAGGATCTCGCACCACAACGCATCGCTGACTGGTTTCAACGACGGCCAGAAGAGGAGGCAGCGATGGAGCTACTCACGCACGAGGATGAAGATCGACGGGGACCCGCCGCTCGCACGAGGACAAGCAAGCGGCCCGAGCCACGGAGAGAAGCTCAAGCCCGTCACGGATCCGCTCGTGACGTTGATGTATCGTCGCTGACCGCCGCCATCACCGAAGCCTTCAAGTCAAACAAGTCACGCAAGTTTATAACCGAATTGCCGTTATTTAGCGGCCTTTCTAGTGAATGGCTACAATTCAAGGCAGCGTACAACGAGTCCGCGCCGAGCTTCACTGACAGCGAGAACGTCGCCCGTATAAGGAAGAGTCTCAAGGGTGGCGCCTGGGAGGCCGTGAGCGCCCTCCTCATCAGCCAGCCGCACCCCGAGGACGTCATCAAGGCACTAGAAAGAAGATACGGGAGGCCGGACGCGCTGCTCATCAGTGAAATGGAGAAGATGAAGGGACTGCCGCGCCTGAATGACAACCCACGTGACTTGTGCATCTTCGCGAGCAAGGTCGCGAACACGATAGCCACTATCGAGGTACTGAAGAAGCCGCAATACCTACACAACTCGGAATTGCTGCGATCGATAGTGGAGAAGCTGACACCAATCCTTCGATACAAGTGGTACGACTACGCGGCTGCAGAGGAGGGCGCACCCGAGCTGAAGAAGATGGCCGAGTTCCTGAACAACGAGGCCGACAAGTGCGCACCCTACGCCGCGCCCGAGGTCGCCGCGGAGAACAAGGACACGAAGATCATTAAGAAGAGGACGGAGCGCGCCTACACAGTGACAGCGGAGCCAGAGAAGAAGAAAGAGGAGAAGATGGGCTGCCCGCTGTGCAAGACCGCCGCCCACCAGCTGCCGGCGTGCCCGCAGTACCAGAAGATGGACACGAGCGAGCGCTGGGAGACGGCAAAGAAGAACAACGCGTGCTACAGGTGCCTGGTGAGCACCCACCGTCGCTTCGTGTGCCGAGCGCGACCCTGCGGCCATCAGGGCTGCACGATGAAGCATCACCGCCTGCTGCACTACGAGAGGGCGCCGTCAGCCGCCGCGTCAGCAGGGACTCCAGCCAGCAAGCCGGAGGAGGTGGTGGCAACCATAAGGGAGGAGGTCGTCGCGTCAGCACGAGCGAGCAGCGGCTTCCTCAAGATAGCTTCCGTGATCCTGCGGGGCCCGGCAGCAGAGATGGAGGTCTTCGCCCTGCTCGACGAGGGGAGCACCGTGACGGTCATCGAGGACGCTGTCGCCGACGCCCTCGGCCTGGTGGGGGCCGCCGAGCCCGTGCGGATACAAGGAATCTACGGGAACGCATCGGCGCACAAGCACAGCAGGAGGGTCGACGTGCACATCAGGGGCAAGCACTGCGGCAACGAGTACCTGATGACGAACGCGCACACCGTCGGCAAGTTAAACTTCACTACGCAGTCCGTGAACAAGAAAGAAGTAGAAAAGTGCCAGCATCTACGCCGAGTGCCGCACGAGATCGTCTATGAAAACGCGACGCCGAGGGTCCTCATCGGGCAAGACAATTGGGACCTCATCGTGTCGCGCGAACTCGCGCACGGGCAGAAGCAATAGAGAAGAACCACTACATGGACGACTACCTGCAGAGCTTCGCTACAATAGAAGAGGCGCAGCGGGTTACGAGAGATGTCGACCACGTGCACAAGCTCGCAGGGTTCCAGCTGCGCGGATGGGCCACGAACGTGAAAGAAGCCATCAAGGAGGTCGCCGGCAGCGAAGAGCGAGAAGAGAACACGGTCCCCATCGGCGTGAGCGAGCTAGAGAAGACGCTCGGCCTGTTATGGGACACCCACGAAGATAGTATTCGCTTCCGACTCAACACGAGAAGATCGCCGCCCGAAGTAATTGAAGACCTCCGGCCGCCGACGAAGAGAGAAGCACTCAGCATTATAATGTCGATATTCGACCCACTCGGTCTTATATCGCCGATAACGACACCGGCGAAAAGAATAATGCAAGACACGTGGCGCTACAACACGGGATGGGACGACGCGATTCCGGAAGAACTGCGCGAACGATGGAGCGACTGGCTACTGTTACTACGTGACCTAGGTACCCTAACTATACCTAGGTGCTACGACGCCGAGCCCGCCGCACGCTACGAGCTACACACGTTCGTGGACGCCAGCGAGGAAGCCTACGCCGCGGCAGTATATTGGCGGCTCGTCCGGGCCGACGGAACCATCAAGATAGCCCTGGCAGCTGCGAAGAGCCGGGTCACGCCTACGAAGCCCATCTCCGTGCCGCGCCTGGAACTACAAGCCGCCGTACTGGGGGTACGACTAGCGAAGACAGTCGCCGAGGAACACGACTTCGAAGTGGCCGCCAAGCAGTACTGGAGCGACTCGCGCACGGCCTTAGCCTGGATACGGGCCGAGCCGCGCACCTTCAAGACGTTCGTGGCCCACCGCCTCGCCGAGATCGAAGACAGCACCAAGAAGAACGAGTGGCGCTGGGTACCGTCGGCAATGAACACCGCCGATGACGCTACCCGCGCGGCGCCAGCTGACTTCGACGCGAAGCACCGATGGTTCAACGGACCGGCGTTCCTGTACAGCGAAGAGTCGACATGGCCGCGAGAGGACAAGACCGAAGCCCCAGCGACCGGCGAAGAGAAGGCGTGCGGCGCGGTCTACACGAGGCCGCCCGAAGAGAAGCCCGCCGCCATACCGAACATCGAGCGCTTCTCAGACTGGACCCGGTTGTTGCGAGCGACTGCGCGAGTGCTACAATTCGTCGACCTCTTACGTTGCAAGCCCGACGTGCCGCCGCCCGAAGTCGAAGACACCCGCCTCATCGCCGCCGCTAGAAGAAAACGAACGCGAGCAAACGAAGAACGAGACGGAGCCTGGAACAAGCGCGCGCCGAAAACCGCCGGTACATCGAAAAAACGCGTTGTACACGAAGAAAGAAAATACATCGCGTTAGAAGCAAAATACCTACTGGCGGCCGAACAGCTGTTAGTACGCGCGTCACAAGAAGACAGCTACGCGAGAGAGAGACAGCGCATCGCGAGCGGACACGCGCCGGACAAGGACGATCGACTACGCAAGCTGAGTGTCTTCATGGACGAAAATCGCCTAATTAGACTACAAGGAAGAATAGCTGCCGCCAGCGACATAGAAGAGGAAACAGTTCGGCCCGTCGTGTTACATGGGAAACATTATTATACACAGTTATATGTTTCTCATATACATCGGAAGTTACATCACGGCGGCACCGAAATAGTAGTGAACGAGCTGCGGCAGCGAGTGTATATAGTGAAAATAAGACCCACAGTGAAAAAAGTGATCGCGCAGTGTTTAGTGTGTGTGCTACGTAAGGCTAAACCGGCCACCCCCGCAACAGGCGACCTGCCCGCCGCCCGTCTAGCCCATCACGCTCGGCCCTTCACATATACGGGCCTAGACTACTACGGGCCGCAGGAAGTCACAGTGGGGCGACATCGCGAGAAGAGATACGTCGCGCTATTCACCTGCATGACATCGAGGGCTGTGCACCTGGAGCTGGTCGCCTCGCTGAGCACGGACTCCGCCATCAACGCGCTGCGACGGTTCATCGCTCGTCGTGGGTGTCCTACGGAGTTATGGAGTGACAACGCCACAGCCTTCCGAGGAGCGGATCGCGAACTCTCAAACGCGATCAAGGAAGCTGCAGCAGCAAGGCATATCAACTGGCGGTTCCTGCCCCCCTCCGCCCCGTTCATGGCTGGGGTGTGGGAGCGAATGGTGCGAACCGTGAAGGAGGCGATGAAGGCTACGCTGCACGAAAAGTACCCGAGCGACGAGACCCTGCAGACCCTGCTCGCCGAGGTGGAGGCGACCGTGAACTCCAGGCCCCTGACCTACGTGGCTGTGAACCCCGATGACCCTCCAGCGCTGACTCCGAACATGATCCTGCTCGGGCCGGACTGCTACTCGCCGGCACCAGGAGCCTTCGAAGAAAGCGACGCCAACGCACGCCAGCACTGGAGGCGCGCGCAGCAGCTGGCAGACTCCTTCTGGCGGCGATGGGTGCGGGAGTACACCCCGATACTCCAACACCGGCGGGAGCCCCACGGCGCAGGAGCTGCACCGGCCATAGGAGACGTCATCATCATCTGTGACTCGAACCTGCCGCGCAACACATGGCCGCGCGGACGAGTCACGAAGATATACCCGGGCAAGGACGGCGTGGTACGAGTCGTGGACGTCACCACCAGTAGAGGTCACATCCTGAGGCGGCCAACCAAGAAGATCGTCGTGCTGCCAGTGGGATCGCGAAGCGACGGCGGGAGAAATGTTCACGACGACATAAATAAATAGGTATATGTAAATAAATAAGCATGTTAGTGATAGGTATAAGTGTATTTCCATTGCAATAGGTATAAGTGTATTCATGTGATAGGTATAAGTACATTTTCATTGTAATAGATATAAGTGTTTTTTCCATTGTCATAGGAATAAGTGTATTTTCATATAGGTTAAGTTGTAAATAAAGTACAGATCGTAATGTGTTTCAATACAGGGGCGAACCCGGCCCTAAGATAGGCACAACTAGAATAGAATTCCAATAGGGGAAAAATAATACGCTTGTTTATCCAATAAGATTCCAATAAGAAACATAGAAAATGTCACTAAGACCTAAAAATATTATGTAAAATAATTAATTCAGTAAATAAAATATCGCTAAGGGCGAAGGAGGAACGCGGGTCGCGGGGGACGCGACCAGCAGCAAAATCGTATAAAAGGCGGGCGCGCGCGCCCGCAAATCAGTATTCATCGAAGCAGCAGCGAAGCAAGCAACACCGAAAAGGGAACAAAGAAGAGATCCTCCTCCGCCCTCAGCAAGTACAAGAAGAATCCTGGTTGTTTCTCTACCTCACCGCATTCCCGCTATACCTATAAGCAACACGCATACAGTCCATCGAAATCAATCTCCACGAAGGTGGTTTAGGTAAAATCCCCTCAAGGGCAACTACGTACGGTCACGTACAGATATATTTTTAGTCGATAAAATATTTTGCTACATCACTTTCGTATAAATGCCCCGAGTTATCCCAGGTATGTTTATTGATCATATTTTGGAAAACCGCGGGGGCATTAACAAGTCCGAAAGGCATACGAGTGTACTCATAATGCCCATCGGGTGTCACAAATCCTGTTAAATGTTTTGAATCTTCAGCTACGGGTATCTGATGATAGCCCGAAGCGAGATCCAGACTTGTAAATACTGATTTTCCACTAAGTTGGTCCAGCTGATCGTCTATGACTGGCATAGGATAACTATCCTTTACTGTCTTTTTATTTAGCGCCCGGTAATCAACGCATAAACGACTGTCACCATTCTTTTTCCGTACGAGAACAATTGGACTAGAATATGCAGACTGTGACTCTCTTATAACGCCACTTGATAGTAAATCACCAATTATTTCCCTGACTTTTGCACGTTCGCTGAATGGTAGTCGATATGGTTTATAACACACGGGACTAGTGTCGTTCAACCTAATATTCATCTCCATTATACTAGTTAAACCTAGTTCATGGGTATCCAGCGCAAAACAGTCTCTAAAGTCATTTAATAAACTGATCAGACGGTGTTTTTCAGTTTCGTTTATTTTAGGACCAATATGTACCATGTCTATTGTAATTGGACATTTAGGTGTAGAATATTGGGTAGTGGAGGAATTATCTACGTTTATGTTATTTATTTGGCAACCATCAGTGTTGGGAAGGAAGGTGCTTGTTCTTGGTACTTTTATGGCCCGAGCCATAAGTTTATTGCTTTTAAAACACAAAGGTTTATTTGACGGATTTATTATAATGATTTGGCCATGGTTTCCCTGAACCTGGTATAATCCTTGTAACAGAATATATTGACTATCAGGTTTCATGCACATGCTTCCCGGTACGAATAAGGGTCCGGAGTAATCTTGGTCTACTCGTATATCGATACTATTCAAACCTACTTGGATTGTTATATCTTGAACACAAAAGAGTTTAACTCTGTCGGCCTCAGAAGTATCACAATATAATTGCAAAGTAGAATCTGTTTTATGAGCAACAACTGTAGGCAGTTCAGTTAAAGATTGGCCTATTAAAACCTCAGTATCTAGTAGATGGTCATCCACCACATAAGCTTCAATGCTTGCCTCTACTGCATCCACCGAAATATTTACATGAACTTTACCTAAAGGTACAACGCTGCCCAGTGCGAAGCCCTTAATGACAGGTAGCTGAGATGTTATTAGCTTTAAATTAGATGCATCCATTACGCTTTTACGAATCAGTGTACATTGACTCCCGAAATCTATGAACGCGGTACATTTGTTATTATTTATAAAAATAGATTTAAAGTACTTACTATCGGTTTTGTTGTCTGGTGAGATTTTCAAAACTTTGTGTGACTCGGTTTTATTTTCTAGTGCTCCTTTAATATTGGTACTGATTTTTCCTCGGTTGTTATTAATGATTTCACATTTTTGACTGTCATGACCAAGTCGTGAACATTTATCACACCGTTTTATTGGTTTGGGACAAGTACGAGATGTGTGACCTACTTCTAAACAGTTGTAACACTGAATTTGCCTAACACTATCTCGTTGCAATATGGACGGCCTCTGAGTTCTTATGGCTGCTATTTTATCACCAGTCTTATGCTCATATTTACTTGAGTTAATTTGATTTTTACGGCTAAATATATTATTTTTCTTAGAAATTCGGCGCAGGTATTTCAGTAACTGCGATGGTCTCTTAAAACATGAACCTTGGGCGTTAAGGCGTATGTTAAAATCGAATATTCCGTTAATGATACAGTCGACTGCATGACGTCCATTTATACCACACATCTTAACCAGTCTAGCTTTATCGTGATAGTAATCTTCTAATGATTCTTCTCTTCTACTCCTCCGCTCTAACATCTCTGCCAGTCGATCTGCATAATTGCGGTCATCCGGAAATGCTTTAATAATTTTCTTCTGCCATTCTCGCCAACTAAGATTAATGGTAGACTGCCCTTGATACCACTTTTTTGCGTGGCCTGCTAATTTAGGAATGGCGTAGAATATTATTTGTCTATCACTCCATTTATAAATTTTTGCAGTTTCATTTACCTTGCGCACCCAGTTGACTGCAGACTGGTCGTTTGCATCTGGATGGAACTCGGGGATTACGTGTTGCGCCCCTTCAATATGTTGGTCTGATTTACCAAATAACCTAGCAATTTTTTTAAACACATCATAATCCCGAATATTTGTAGACTTATCGTGTCGCCGTCTTTTCTGATATTTGTTAGATCGGTGCCTTTCACGTGACGATCTTGTCGAATTTGATTCAGAGGACATAGAACTATCCAAGCTTGAAGACCTAGGTCGGCGACGCTTCCTAGTTATACCTTCGGACCATGAGCTATAATCCTCGGAGGAATCAGATGATTCGGCCGCATAATGCCGATCGTATACGGTTCGTTTCCGTCTACGAGTTCTTATCCGCGATGAACTACTACTTTTATCAGTTTCAGTGAACGATCGCTGGTGTTTCGATCTACTGCGATAGGTGTCACGCGTGTTTCGGCGTCTATTCCTCGGACTACTTTGCATCCGTCGCCTACGCTTGGAACGATCATGACGATCTATACTGCGAGATGGTCTATTTTCTTTTCGTTTCTCCAAAGGTGGAGTATATCGCGATGTCTCCGACGAGGACATTGTATAGTCTGTTTCAATGTGGAGCCTAAGCATCGTTTTATTCATAATATTCATGTATATGTTTTTTTTTTTTTATGAGATGTTAGTAAGGAGGAAACAGACAAACAAAATATATTTAGAAAGTAAAACATGAGGGGAGGGTAGTTGTAAATTATGGCGTATCATACAAGTGTTAAGGTTGTAATCTAATGTAATAATAATTAATCACGAATTCACGTCTGATTAATTTTAAATTAGTATAAGTAGGTACCTCTATTGATAGTGATGATGACAATGATGTAGTAAGATCTTATATGTATTGTGTTTCTATGACAGACAAGCTTTTGGTTCAAATCTTATTTATTTTATCATCTTATCGAGTCTATAAACGAATTGGCAGTCAATAGTTAATATTTGTACCCCCTTACGACATTGTCTAATAAGTAAAATACAATAAGTGTACATATATGTTAATATGACTTTGATCGACTTGAAGAGATATTTTAAGACTCGACTGTACGTGTACGCGGGTGAACAATAAAATAGTGTTATTTTATTCTAAACATTATTTCTGTTCGTGCGTATTAATAAATAGCATGTAAGTAGGTAGAATGGTGCTAATTAGATGCAATTATTTGATATGT
>JALPQI010019214.1:0-20207 GCA_025490895.1 Thaumatotibia leucotreta
GGCACATGAAAGCAAAGTCCAATGCCCTCACCCTCAGGGATACTTTAATACACTATTATACTAAAAGTCTAAAACGTTATTTGCTCTTTGGAGCTGATATCCACAACACGCACGAAACAGGCTTACTACCGCGAACTTCGAAATCCACGAAGATTTGTTCCTGTCACTCTAATCGTCATTCGAGTGACAGAGACAAATCTCCGAAGGTAGGGCCGAGTTCTTGGCATTTATGTCAAACTATCTTCTATAGTCTACCGGTATGAAAAGTGCTAAATAGATAGGTATTTGTCGGACCCGTTAGTGTAAATTTTTATTCGTACGGTACGTCTACGGCAAGTCTTTTATGTGTAAAATTCCCTTATTTATACTAGTTACTTGAAATAAAATTAAAGAAATCGTTTGGTTTTGCGTGTTTTTTTTCGTATTGGTAAAACGTTATAAAACTTTGTGGATGGTTCTGTCTGTCATCGATAGACAAAATCCATTTGGCATAGTTGCCGATTTCTAAGAATGAACATTTGACAGTTTAAAAATGAGCCTTATACCTACTTATACAGGGTGATCAATCCAAATGGGTCAGTATTGCTGTTTTTAAAATATAACAGATAGCAAATTCTTGTCTTAGGAACCATGAGATCGATTTTAGTAAAAAGAAAAAATACGTATAGGTACTCGGCCCAAGAATCGAACCTGCACTTATTTGAAAAATAAAATTTCGTTATGTTCATTTGGATATCGGTTGTGTAGCTCTTAAATAGTAAATGTTAGTAAAAAATGATATAAAAATATAGAAAAGCATTGTTTATAACCATGACTTTGTTTTTAAATTTAATAATAATGACATGATTCCTAAGAACAGATTTCGGATATCTCTCATAGTAAAGTTTGTAATTTTCCCATACAAAGTCGAGGGGCCGGCGGCGGCACTGAAGTATTGAAAAATAACTTAATTGTTTAAAAACGTTTCATTTTATTCGTTTTAGATAACATGTTTAATTAGTAACATTTACTATTTAAGAGCTACACAGCCGATATCCAAATGAAAATAAAGACTTTTTATTTTTCAAAAAGTGCAGGTTCGATTCCTGCACAGATGTCATATATACCATAGATCAAACAAACGTATCTACTTAGCGTGTCAAATGAACTCAGTGAAATCCACTGAGTTGTCCGTCTTTAATCGCAGCTTGCAGCTTTCGGGCGTCAAATTTTGTAAGTTGAAGTGAACAAAAACATTAATAATGCCTCCTTAAGTAATATTAATTGCAACAACACAAAAAAATATGAATACTCAAGGGCCTGAGACATATTTAAAATCATAGGCAAGTAACAACTTCAGTACAAAATCTGACACGCTCGGCCGCCATACAAATGAATGAACTTGTTTCTTCTATCCAAATCTAATTCTGTGGATTCCTGGGCCTGATATACGTATATAACTTATTTTTGTAAATGCATGAATGCAGTTTTTCCTTTCACTAAAATCGATCTCATGATTCCTAAGCCAAGATTTCGCTATCTGTTATGGATTCCAAAACCTCCTTACCTACTGACCCATTTGGATTGATCATCCTGTATATGACGTTAAGACTATCGGAAAAATTAAGAGTTTTACCCTCATATTAATAAGGATTAATCTATAACTATAATCTATAACTTGCCGTGTGGTGACGGCAGTAAGAATACATTTGTCACCACCCCAACTCCTCCTGCGGGTGTCGTAAGAGTCGACTAAGGGATTGAAGTGTCACTGACCACTATTTGATAAAAGATTGATGATGGGCAGCAGCGTCATCATAGTGGACACATTACTGCGATCGCCAATCCGCTTGCCCAGCGTGGCGATTATGGGCATTTACATCCTAATGCGTCTATAGGCATAGTTAATAGGAGAGGTCTACGGTCTACGTCCTGCAGTGGACTATCATAGGCTGATGATGATGATGAAACTGTAACTATCAAGTTCATTCTTAGAAATCGGCCACTATAGGTACATTTTTAGGATTTCGTAGGTAGTGAACTAGGAACCCTTATAGTTTCACCAAATCTGTCGAAATTGTTGATTTCCTTTCTGTAATTTACGCATAAAGAAATTGAAAATCTTTGTCTGATAATTCCACATACAAGATTGGTGTAATTGATTTTAAGATAGTAGAGAATTTTCTTGATATAGAAGCCAAAAATGTGCGACTATCATAGTTAAGAAAATAACTTTTCTATCATAACCAATAAAACAGTTTTATTTTAAAGGTACCTAAGTTTGGTCTCTACTAAACAAAACAAACTAACCAAACCACTTTGTTTATTTTTTTTATTGATTTCTAAACAAAATGAATAAATAATTCCGTTCCGAGTGGCCTAAATAAGATACGAGATTGAAAAGCTTGATTATAACACTATTGTGTACAAATAAGTAAATAAATTTTAAATAATGAAATAAATACCCCGAAACGAAGTGCAGATCCTGAGGTGGTCGCTCGTTGATGTCTTTTATGCTGGCATGCGATTGGTCCAATTTATTATAGTTGCCTACAGCGTTGTCTTACGAGTTTATTATAGTTGAGTTGCGAACACGACGTTAATATACCTATATTATTATAATTTAATTTGTGTACGTAATCTTAATTTAAACATTACAGTCGGCGAGTAGAAAATAGTATTTTACACAATCATGTTATGATAGAGATCATTTCAGTCGTTGCTGAGTGGCCTAAGTAAGGTACGAGATACGAGATTGAAAAGCTTGATTGTAACACTATTATGTACAATACTTTTTCTACGAGCCAATAGAAATAAGTAAGTAAACAAATTTAAATAATGAAATAAAAACGCCTAAACTAAGTGCAGATCCTGAGACGGCCGCTCGTTGTTGTATTTTTTGCTGGCACGCGATTGGTCAAATTTATTATAGTTGCCTACAGCGTTGGCTTATGATATGAGTTCATTATAGTTGAGTTGCGAACTCGACGTAAATGTATATGATTATAATGTTGTGTACGTAATCTTAATTCAAACATTACAGGCCTAACTCCGCAAAAGCCATTTAAAATGACATAAATCAAAAAGAAATAAAAAGAAAGCACAGCCGGGTTGCATTGTAGCTCGTGTATTGGCCCTAATAGTTTTTTTTCAAGCTTCGTGGCTCGGTACTCGACTGAAAAGCTCTCTATTATAACATGTGTGTAAAACACAAACTACTATATTACAGTTACTCGCTCAGCTTATCTTTTGTTCGTTTCTATAGCCAATAGCTCGTTGCATACTCATACGTATCTACTAGGGCTCACGGTACACGTGTAACCCGCCAAACCGGATACCCGTGTTCTTAAGCCCGACGGTACCAAGAACCCGAATTACACGAACCCGCCGGGTACCCGTGTCCGTGTCCAATACACGGATACCGTTTACACAAAACCGCTCGCTACCCGGGTACCCGGGTACTTAAGACCGAACCGAACGGGTTCGAAATAATTTGAGCAAATGCAAATAAGGTCTATTATGAATGTAACCTGCAGCTTCGTTCGACACTACAAAACACTACCTGTTCAGGAAAGGTCAGCCGATATAACTTTTTGATGAGGTTTTATAAATTTCGACTCTATCTGTTACGCAATAAGGTCTATTTGACAAAATTAGCCTTTGGCTTATCTATCTTCTAAGTCTCACGACCCATTCGTACGCTTCTCGTCAAGGACGTCCCCGAACCCGCGGGTAATTAAAGTCCGTGTAAATAATACCCGTGTACCCGTGTAGACGGGTATTATTTACACGGACTTTAATTACCCGTGTAAATCGGGCCAGAAACCCGTGTACGTGTAACACGAACACGGGTATGAGAAACGTTGACACGAAACCCGGACACGACCGCGAGCCCTAGTACCTACTCGTTCATGGTGGGACTAGACTGGTGCCTTACACCGGGGAACGAAACTTACGCTATTTTTGAGCTACGCTACTACGCACGGTACCTATGGGAGAACAGAGGCCCTACCGCGAACCACGAACGAAGTGTTGCCTCCCTGTCACACTTACGTACGAATTCACGTGTGCGAGAGAGAGGCAACACTTCGTTCCTGGAACGCGGTAGGGCCTCAGCTCATTAAATAAATGTTTACCTATGCCTACAAAACCATCGGGTCTGTCTTCGACCGGCGACCCCTTTCGTCACGGCCCCTGTAGTGTAGTAATGTATTAATATCTATTTGATTTGGCAGGACATTTCTCATAGTCATTATCATTAACTATTTAAAATGATTTTCGCGGCTTAGTTAGTGGCTTAACTGGCTAGATTATAATTATCAAAACTGCTCACAATTTTATTCACGTGTAGAAATAAACTTGTCGAGAAGTAAGAGTGGAACAGTCAACAAATCTTATCGTTATCAGTTGCTCTTACTCGATAAACTACATATATTCTGAAATATAGTTATCAAATCTTGACTAAACTGTCAAAATTTGATGGAGAAAATGTATGCGATTAGTAGGAAAGGATGGAGTACAGTAGGAATATAAGGCCCACTTGCACCGATCGTGATTAGCGATTTAATCCGAATTAACGCATCATTTCGTATGGTATTTGACAGCTTAATCTATGTAAATTAACTCGCTAATCTCGATTGGTGCAAGTCCGCCTAAGAAATTAGCAGACGTAAATATTGGGTATTGCTGAACCTGAAATAGAGATTATTTTCGGCCATGTCTAAATTTTTCTATTTTCTGACGCAAAAAATAATTATTCCAATTATTCCAAATATCTAATTAACCGTATTACAATTACAGCCATGTAAACTGTAATCTGTGTTTACTTTCCCGCCGTTTTCTATTTACAACTGTCATTGACAATGGCGACCTAAAGCGGTAAAATGTAGAACTAATTAAAGCCAACTTGGCGTTTCCCTATAGCTTTAAAACAATACAAGGCTTGATTTGGTATTGTAATTGTATTTATAATGATTAATTTAAGAATCAAAAGTAATCCATATAATAGTATCTGAAATAAAATGAATAACGACAACTATTGTAAATGACAATATTTTCCACATGCTAGTCATAGTTAGTTAATGGCGGATGGTTTCGGCCAATCACAGAACGCGTGTGGAAGCCCGCGCCATCTTCGTTTTCAAACGCGCCCGTGTCGTCGCCGGTCGGCCAGTCAGTCGCGCGTCGGATCTGAAGAGTTGTACAACTTAACTATTTCTAGTAACTAACGCCAAAATCAGAACAATCATGAGCACCAAGGAAAATAACAGTGAAGTGGCCGTGGACAAGGTTGGAGATGAGAAGGACGCGAAAAGTGACCTGAAAGCAACGAAAAGAGCGGCAGAGGTAAGTTCACATGCCTTTTTAAGTGTATTCACATAATCCCGCGCCATTTTATTGAACGTTATTATAGGTTGTACTAGTAGATAATTTCTTCGATTATTGGGGTTTCCAAAATTCACCACGTGGTTAATAGCAGTGGGATCTCTGGACATGAGTATGAAGCTATGTCGAGTCGACCGGCGTATTTTTGGAAGTCATTTAAGTTGAGTTATGCACTTTAGTATGAGGTAATCGATGAGTCAGTACCACGATGCTTTATGATAACCCTCGTTGGAGTACTCCGTTAAGGTATTTAGCGATAGAGTAGCGTCTTCTGATAGCTTTGTTTACCAGTTACCGATACAGAGGCATGACCTTGGTGAAAAAACATGGCGCGAGAAGGTACTGCGCTCGCCTGTGTTCTAGGTTAACTAAATGTTATATGCTACAACGATGATTGTACCTTTGGTTATCTCTTTGTTATTGATTTTATTGCCTACCATAGGCTATTTTTAAGTTTTCTTAGGGGACATGCTCATGGTAGCGTGACGCTTGAATCGGTAATATGGCCGGCGAACGTCAAGTGTCCGGTGTTTGGCTGTCACAGTTACCTGGCCAATGCTTCGTAGAACCTGCATAGGTCTGACAATATTATCTGTATCGTTGCTACTACAACAGAAACACTTTCACAATATCATATTCATTTGTAGTTCACATGGAACTTCGTTGACCGGGCATTATTTGCATGTACTCTTTTTATATTCATACATACGCACACTTCTTTGTTAGGGGTTGATTGTTTACACCATGCCCAAAACTAGATGGCACCGTTAAAATCGATGGTCTTTTGTGACTTTGTGTAAAACTGAAATGAAAAGTATTCACAGGCAAATAAGATAATATCTTGCTTCTCTTTTTCTCACCGTAACCTAAATAAGTTACATGCCTGATGTTATGAAGAAACGTGTATGTATTATAATGATAGGCCAATCATTTATAAATAAATGAATTAGGTTATGTGCAAATGAGCTTGGATATTGTCGCTTAGGCATTTTTAGCGTTGATTATTCGACGACGCTTGGCGGTTACGTATGCGCGGTGACCGCGTTCCGCAAGCTGCCACGGGAATATCGGCCGTATGGCGCCGGCCCCGCGTATTACGGCGCTCTTTCCCCCACACAACTAATAACCCACGCTTCTTTATCGTAACGAATCTTTGTCACCTGCGTCTCTCATTATCTCTAGAGACACTCCACTTTTTCCGACAATACACGTTACATTGCAAGAGCATTGAAATCATTTGGCTAATGGCCAGTTATTACTTGCTAAATGATTATTTCGATCTTGAATAGCGTCAAGGCGGCTTACAGTCACCGCGCATGTAAATAAATAATGAGAATGCTTATTTTTCCCGCCAATAATTCGAGATTGTTCTGTTCTAGGAAAAAGCGACGGAAGCGAAAAAGGCGCGAAAGGAGGAGAATGGCGGTGGCGGCGACGATGAGCCACATAGTGAAGAGGAAGACCTAGAGGGAGAGGGCGAGGGTGACGACGATGACGACGAGGATGTGGAGGGGGAAGAGGGAGAAGAAGACGAGGATGTCGAAGGGGAAGGAGAGGATGACGATCTCGAAGGTAAACAAGCCGATAAATATAACAAATAACTGATTATTTCTGGTTATTGTAGTTGTTTTTCTTTCTTAGCTTCATATGAAAAGTACTTGACTACAAAATTCAGACTAATTATAATTTTTGTTACAGATGAAGAAGTAGAAGAGGAACTATTAGGCGAGGAAGAGGAAGAAGACGCGTAATACGCCTTTGTGCCTCTTTTAAGGACAATGTCACAGTGAAGTGTTAGTGCTTGTGACGCCCCGGACTGGCGCGGCCTCGCTTCGCCTCAACTGGCCATAAACAGCCCCAAAACACAAACAAACAAACAGTTGGGAACATGCGGGGCCGACATCGCTCCCACCTAACACGGGTGCAGTTTTATTTAAATGACAAAATGTAATTAAGAAATCAAATCCAATGCAGATTTTCAATTTTTTACAATGTTTAAGTTTGATACCGAAGCTGTATCTTTAGTTTCGGCTCCATGCTGTGAGCCTATACCTAATTAAGACTTAATAGAATGCTGTTAAAATGTACAAATGTGTTTTTCGGAAAGTAAAGAATAAGTGAAATCCAAACTGTATTCTAGGTACACCCACAAGCCTTTTGAATGGTGAAATTGTGATATTTTTCTATGCAATAGAGATTTTATTCATGTACTAAATACCTGTTGTAGCTTTTAAGCAATATCACTGAGCTCTGTCTTCATTCTGTTGATGATGAGTTGTGTGTACATATTTAGATTGTTAAAGTAAGAGATACCTGTGATTTTTATAATTGGTCTGTGTAAAATATGTTGGTTCGTCAATTCAACATTTAGAAACTTGTTTTGTTATGACACCCAATCTCCTTTCAACTCTGAACTTCTTTGGGGCTGTTGAAATGTGTGAATGAGTAAGGAGAGCATGATTTAATTAAAACTAAAGCAAAAGTAAGTCCTATATGAGTTCAGAGTTTCCAGGGGAGTTCTTAGTGCTGGTTGTGGGCTAGCCAAAGGTTTTGTAATCCACAGGTTATTTCCAATGAAAAACATCACAATTTTACCATTATCATGCCTATTTCGCGCGGTCGCGCGCTTTCGTCTGTGCGGTAGAGATAAAGAGAGCGTGCCGGTCGCCGCGACGATGATAACAACTAAAACCGGCCTGTAATTTTTGTCCATAATTGTTAATTAGAATAGAACCTTCAGTTCGGTATTCCAGTGTTTCAAGGTGTAGATTACGAGATTCCTAGGTTTACGTGATTTAGTGTGTAGGATGGTACGTTTTTTATGGAAGGGCATAGGGGAGCCGGCGTGACGTGAACCGGGGCCGAGGGGCGGGGTGGGGTGCGCGTCGGCGCCCCGCCACCCGACGACGCCCGCGGCGCGGCACCGCGTGGCCTCGTTCGATTTGCCGCGCGCCCGGCGTGGGTTCTCCCCCCAGCCCGCGCCCGTCGCGGCGTCTATCGGCCCCCGTACCACGGCATGGCAACGCGCTCCTCCGTGTGGAAAATCACCCGGAGCGCGCGATACATCGCCGCTTGGCTGGAGAGAGGCATGGAACGATGCATTCCGCGTCCGTTCACTGGAGGCCATGCCGTCGGCGAGCGACTACTGCCCGGGCGGCGATAGTAACTCGCGAGTAATGTTGATACTACTCGTTGAATCGGTTTTCACTCCGGTAATTCACCTTTGCAGTCTTTCGTGGGGCACGGGTGTGATGCACCAATAATAATGTTAATTAATGAAACTATTTTTACATAACATCCGGCTTCATTGGAAGACTGGAAGATGTATTCGGAAGCATTTAGAAAATTGTTCCGTTGGCGATTGAATACCAAAGGGAACAAACTTGAATGTATTTTCATTAGCAGCAATTGAGTTTCATATGAAATGAATAAATTTATCTAATGAGTAAATCGTATCGTCACGCCTTTTCATTTTGTGGTAATGTCGCATATTGTGTACGATGTTGTACGGCTAAATGTGAATACCTTAGTACGATTTTATTTATTTGTGATGTTGAACACTATTGATTTTCTACGATGGACGAAATGTAAATACAACCGATTTTAAGTAAAATGTTATTTTGTTTTTAAGCTTATTTATTTGTCCCTTAAGACTTGAGGCTTAGAACACCTACAAGCCTAGTCCATACGTTAACGTGATTTACGATAGTATTTCGAACAAATATTAAAATGGACGACGCCGACGCGACGCACTTGCGTGATGCGCAATTACTTATAACGCTCGGTGCAGGTAAAGGTGTGTTCATCTTACAAAAAATAAAAATTAAATCTTATAACAGTAGTCACCGTCAAAAAATATGTAACACTCGAGGTTGTGTCAAATATTTTTTGCATCCTTGGTGGTTTAACCCCTCGTATGCTTAGACACGGATCCGTGCGTGGGAATTTTAATCTATTGTTTTAACCCCTCGTATGCTTAAGACACGGATCCGTGGGTGGGAATTTCAATCTATTGTTTTAAGTGACAAGGTAATTTTTACAGTAACATAATTTGACAGGAAGCATACGAGGGGTTAAGATACTTTTAACGGTGACTGCACAGTCCAGTGTAATATTAGCATAATCTTATCTAAATATCTGAATCTGATACACCACTACCTTAACACGTTCGCCTTTGGTACTGTTTCACTAAGTGCTAAAACTAATACTATGCGATCGAAATTATCTAATAGAAATCCTGTGCCAGTGACACGCATGTGTGATCGAAAAGATTGTGTTCCTATGCCGGCGACACAGCACATGTGTCAAAAACGTTCGTATTTCTACGTCACTGACATGGGAGTGAGAACTTGCATTAGGCACTGGTCTCATCGCGAGCTACTAAGCTATAAACTATCGAGTGTAATATTAGCAGAATCTTATCTAAATATCTGAATCTGATACACTTACCTTAACACGTTCGCCTTTGGTACTGTTTCACTAAGTGCTAAAACTAATACTATGCGATCGAAATTATCTAATAGAAATCCTGTGCCAGTGACACGCATGTGTGATCGAAAAGATTGTATTCCTATGCCGGCGACACAGCACGTGTGTCAAAAACGTTCGTATTTCTACGTCACTGACATAGGAGTGAGGGGTCCATATTGGCACTTATACAATTTTTTCTTCGAATATTTTTACTAATACCGTTTTTTACTCATAATCATCATTACTCCGAAAAAATTTTCTCATACTTTTTTTCTTACTAAAAATTATACTTCTACCTACAATGTTCATAACGATTTTTATTTCGAAATTTTATCCTCCTAAAGTCGTCAAGTAGATTAATCTATACTCATAAAGTTATTTGAAATAAATTGTTTATTTATAAACATTTTCCCATTAGGTTCACTCTGTTGTGGTATAATTATTTATTGAATAACATAAACTATGTAGTCATAATGGGCTTTGTGCAGAAACTGTTGTGGCATACTCAACTTTAGCATATTTCTTTGTGGCAGATTTCGAGTTGTTCGAATATTATTCGAGCATAATTTCGATGCTCCTATTTATGATGAGGCATAATCTGGATGTGCATAAAAAGTATCGGCATAGTTTGTTTTAGCACAACAGAGAAGGAATAATTACAACCTCTCAATATAATCGAGGTAGTAGTAATATTCTATACGTTACTTACTGTGTTACTGAGCTGAGTACTTTCTAGGTTGCTAAAAAAAAATAACCTCGAAGACTAAGGCGGGAGCAAAGCTCCCGCCTTAGTCTTCTAACCTAACCTATCCGAGTCGGATCTGCCCCGGAAGGTTTTGTTCGCTCGCTTCGCTCGCTCACTGCAGAAATTTTCACCCTCACAGCAAATTCTGCCTGACGAAAAAGGCAAGTTTCGAACATGTGGCTACATGCCCAAAAAAAAAATGCAAATCTAATTTCTGTCTTATAACACTCGGCGTAATTAGTGATATGTAGATAGTTTCGGACAAAATAATATTCGAAATATAGTTATTTAAGCCAAGTGATGTTTCTGTCTCATTAAGTTGATGCCAAAATAGATTATACCAAGTCTGTTATGTCCTAAGCGTTTCGGACAAAAAAAGTTTAGAGGGAACCCGTTTAGTACAGTACCTACTCTGCCACAACCTGATTTGTGCAGGTAGATAGTTTACAGTAATAGTACGATTTATATTTAATTAAACAAAAATAATTCATACATAAAACCAGTACAGACAAAAATAAATACCTATAACATTAGAATATATAGCATAAAATAAGTATAGTGAAAAATTATATAAACATAAAAGTTAGTACTAAAAATATGTATGAAAAACAATATTATGAACATAAATAATTCTATGTGATGATGATTATGAACAAAGATTATTCTAAATACCGATCATTATGAAGTTAAATTGTATAAGAAAAATTTTCGGAGTTCCAATAATCTAAGTTGCAATTTTATAAATACTTTGGCGCACCCAGGAGTGAGAACTTGCATTAGGCACTGGTCTCACCGCGAGCTACTAAGCTATGAACTATCGGCTATAAACACAAACAAAAGATACGCCCTCCCGTGTAAATAAAAGAGACACGGCGATACTCGCCCAGCTATCTATCACCGCCGGGCGAGTATCGCCGTGTCTCTTTTATTTACACGGGAGTGCGTATATTTTGTTCGTGTTTATAGCCGATAGTTCATAGCTTAGTAGCTCGCGGTGAGACCAGTGCCTAATGCTAGTGGCATAAGTATAAGATTACTTTGATCACGTATGTGTGTCACTGGCATAGGAGTACAGTTTTTTTGGTCACATATTAGTGTCACCGGCGTCGAACGTGTTAATCTCCGTCTGACCACTGTGTATGGTGGTGCTAGAAAGGGCGAGCTAAATATTTTAGGTAGATTTCGGCATTTAATATCTTGCGGCCTTCACACTAAAAGGTTTAACAAAATACTGACTAATTCTTAAAATTAAAACGTTACCTATGTTACATCGGCACTATTTCTATCGTTATCGAGTGATCACATCACCACACAGTTAACTGACCATTCGTGCACTTAATTGGGTAGTAATAAGGGCCACGAATGGACAGGTTTGGCGTATGTACTTACGTTAAAGGTTAAATAATTTTCAAGTTATTGTGCATACACCTTTACTTTTGTGGTAAGTCACGACGTCACGTGTCGTGGACATGATAGCAGCGCCATCTAGATACAATCTTGGTCATGACTAGTGTACGCGAGCTAGACCAGATAGCGCTACTTGGATGTTTTATGTAGCTCAGTTTCCGCGGCAATTTTAAAATAAAAAATACATTTTGCGTCTAAGATTGGTCAAAGATATTGGTAAAACAACCAAATTAAATATTTAATCATATTAATATTCTATGATTATCTTTCATGCTGGTGATAGTGGTTCTCTAAATTGAACCTAACTTGCTGGGAGACTGAATCGCGCAAGACAGACCGGTATTATCTCAGATGTGCCCTTCACTGTTAGATTCGCATTTCGTGTATACATTTTGAAGCCGCACAATAAGGGCCTGCGCGGACAGATGCGCAAATGCCAAACCGGGGCCCCCCTTTTCGGGAAGACGCATCTGCCTGTGCCTGTGCCACCGCCGCGCTAGCGAAAAGAAGTTAGCTGCACAACGAATTCAAAATTGTGTAAAACTTCGGGCACTTCGGCTCACATCGATATTGTTTGGGTCGATTGAAAAAAAATGTACATAGTTAAAGGCCTTTAATGAAAACAAAATTTAACTTCATGATTTATGCGTTACGATGTTAAAATTATGTGTAGGTAACGACTTTTGGCAGTGAAAAAAGGCGACAAATACATTTTTTAAATTTGACGCCCTTTTCGACTGCCAAAGATTGTTTGAATGAGTACACACTTATATCCGTATTTATATATAGGTACTCGTAGTTCTACAACTTCTACAATGATTCAGCCACTTTCCATTATTATTCCGGTGAAAATGATAAGTTCGTAAGTTAATTTTCTGATTAGTAATTTAATCATGAATACTTTTAAAACCATGCAATATTTAAGGGTAAGCTATACTATTATGGGTTCGCGAATTTGGCGATTCAACTTAATTAATGGAAGAAAATGCAATAAGGCGGGGACAGCTGGGGACTCGTTGTACACCTCATCTGACATGCACTAAGATCATACAGCGAGACTTTAGCTATTGGACAAAGGGCTTGTCCATTACTCACGTCATACGATTTTGGCCTATTTTATATTTTCTGGACCGCCGAATATGACGTAATTTATTGCCACGATTTTTTTAATAACATTTGTTCCGGATTTGACATCTAGTTATATTTAAAAAGTGAACTTAAAGAAAAGTATAGATGATTTTTTTCCTAGCTATAATGCTGTTCAGCAGAGAGCAACAAAAGATTACACCTGATTTGTCCGATGAAATGGTGATAATTGGTGATTTTTTTCTTGACCCCCCACCCCCTATACAGTATCACGTGATTAATGGACAACCCCATCAAACCCTGCAGCCAGGTTGACTAGATACTTAGAAATGTATGTAGGGGAGGTAAGTTAACTCTGTAAGTCCATTATTGGTCCTGTCACTCGTCTTATTAATATATTTGGTAGCTAAAAGTTAACATTGCAGCATAGGATCGAAATATCTAATTCAAATCTTGATTAGGTATAAGGTATACCAATAGTCAGTTGAATCTAAAAAACCGGCCAAGAACATGTCGGGCCATGCTAAGTATAGGGTTCCGTAGCGTAGTTATTCGAAAACGGTTGGGCCGATTATGTTCGAAATAGTTTTTAAAGTATTATATTTAAGCCATTCTATTCTGTACGTGACTTTTTTCATATTTTTCGAACCCACGGATCAAAAGTTAGAGGGGGGCTAATTTTTTTTGTGGAGCGGTTATCTCCGAAAATATTGACTTTAGAAAAAAACTTTCTCGTGAAACCCCAATTCTTTTTAAGAGACTTATTCAATGATACCCTACACTATAGGATTACAGCAAATAAAAGAAATCGTACCCACTTCGATTTTCTACTTTTTATTCTACCACTTTGTCGGCATGATTAAAATGTACTACGTATACCTGTACCAAATTGCAGATTTCTAGTACCAATACCAACGGCCTCTGAGCTATGCTGCGGACAGATAGATGGACAAACGGACATGGCGAAACTATAAGGGTTCTTGGGTTACTACGGAACCCAAAAATGTAAAAGAACCTAAAATCTTGCATTATTCCATAATTTCGCACTTTTAGAACACAATCTTGGTTTTATTTTGAAATTAAAATCTTAAATCTTAATTTTTAGTTAAAATTATTGACATTAATTATTAGTATTAAATTAACGTAAAAATATAACGGCGAACGTCTTTCACAATGTGTGTCATGTCATGTCATAGACGTTAAATGCTATGAAAAGTTAGCCATATACATATATATATATATATATATATATTTTTTTTTTTTTTTTTTATTCTATTGGTTATTATTATTGCAGCAGCGAAGGTATAGCCAATTAGCTACAAGATTTGGTATCTAGCAGTGACGCCTTTTAAACGTAGAATTGCAATACGTTTAGCATGTTATTGTAGGCGCTGCTGCTTACAACAGAATAACTAAATACAGTGGTACATACTAGGCTGTAATTTGTGATGGCCAGTAAAGGTGCATTCAAACCAAACGAGCATTCGCTATTCTATCTCCCACTCTACGAAATCAACGAATCACGTTTTGTGTAACGATCGAATCAAGGAGAAGGACCGAATGACGTACATTCATTCTTATTTCAAAGAAACTAAGAGTTAGGCTTTAGTCTTTATTCTTTATCAACAACAACAACCATGTAAAAAAAATGTAAAACCGTATGTTGTTATTATGACCTAGGTTGAAGTTTGCATCACTGGTGCCTATCAGGTGCCCAATGCCACTACCATAATACCCATAAGTAGATTTATTTGCACAGACTATTTTTTCATACAATAAGACATAATTAGTATAGAAAACATGGACTCCGGTACAGTCTGGTAAAAATGAGTAGATATCCTAAAATGGGCGTCATGGTAGTAAGAATACATTAACCCCAACTCTTCCCGCGGGTGTCGTAAGAGTCGACTAAGGGATTAAAGTGTCACTGACCATTGATTTGTTAAGGGTTGATGATGGGCAGCAGCGTCATCATAATGGATACATTACTGCTATCGCCAATCCTCTTGCCCAGCGTGGCGATAATGAGCATTACCTCCTATACCACATAATTCGTCGATTGTAATATGAATTAATGTAACCACCAAAATGACGAAATTGAGTTAAGTATACAGTTCGACTGCAAATTTCCTGCTCTATCGAGCGGTGTATTTAAAATATTGATATTCGGAAAAAATGTCGAATACATTAACAAAAACTTTGCCATTTTATTAGGTTTCCACGTTTTTTATTAACGTATGTAAAGGTTTCAAAAAATCATAGGCAATATTTTAACGTAAGTACGAATTTGTAAGTACAAAATACGTCCTTCCTAATGTACTCACCATATTTTTATAAATGTCAATGCTGTAAGCGCCATCTGTGATGTATGGCTTACCTATAAGCAATTCGGTTTCAATTTGTTAGTTACACTAAGTTACGAAATCCACATTTGATGATTTTCTTTAATTTATTAACTTAAAAAAAAATTTACGTAAGCACCAGCCATTTCCTGAACTACAACTGTGGTCGCAGTTAGTAACTGTGTGTCAAATAGACCTCAAAAATAAAACAAATAAGATAATCATCATTTCAATAGGATAATTAATTAAAAAGATACAACATACTTTATAAATGTCAAATTCGTTTTTTGGCTCTCCTGAAAAATCGTCATTTGGTGGTTTCATTAATTCATATTACAACTGACGATATATGGCATCGAATATGTATTATACATGTAATCCTATGTAATAACGACACAAAATTTACCGAACCAAAGGCTTACTAACTAGGCCCAAAATAGTTCGCACTTATCCCAACATACCCTTTTCCTTCATGTCTGACCACAGCCACAGACCAACCAACTCTGTGTGTCTGACTTATTGACCTTATTGTGCTGTGATGCTGTGATTGTTCCTAGATACGAATACACACTTAATTGTATCACATACATAGTCATGATCGACGTCGAAGATAAAAATGAGTCTTTGTTCATTGGCCGTCCCTTTTAACTGTTGCAACGACATTTTTAAAGCATTACAATAACACGCATTGTCCGCAGTATCGACTGAATCAAATATACCGAACCCAAACAAAGCATTTGTTGGAAGTGTCGGAACGTAGGTACTTATACTTAATCCTATTTGGTAGAGTTGGTCCAAATGATGGCCACCAATCACACCGGCTTCGTACAGGCAGTGTTTAGTTAGTCAGTTAGTCACACACAACGCGTAACGTCGCACGCCTTTACTCAGAACTCTCCTATCGTAAATTGTAGTCGAATGAAACTGACCTTCATTGCGCCGGTTAATTGCACGCGAATTTCGTAAATCGGAACGCACCTGTGGTTTTTGTCTATCTATTGGTTTTGGCGGGAAAAATGTGACATTCATAAAGTGTGAATCTATTGTTCTTTATTAAAATATTGGTGCATAACTGGATATTCTAAATAACAAACTAAAACATAGTCATTAAGTAAGTATACTCATAAGGCCTACATATTTACACCTAAATCGAATTTGACATATCTATATTATTATTTTTCTTATTTGTTCCCCAGTTTATTAGGAGTTCTTACTATCAATATTTTTTCTTAGAAAACCAATTTTCGCTCTACATTTAAAACTTTACACATCTGATTTCCTTACATTGTTTAGCAAATACCTCTGCTCCCTCATTCCTCCGTTACAGATGGTCCAGGATAAGGACAGAAACCAGGAATTCGTATTAGTTACTTACTTCACTTGCTGAAGGGGTTGGGGAGAGCATCCCAAGATCTCCGTTGGAAACTTTTGAAATCATTTGTATTTCGGATAAAAAAATGTTTGAGTCACTATTAAGATCCTTGGAAGTTCTCTTCGTCGCGTAATTATAGGGTCGGGTAATCAGTCTAGTACCTACTTCGTATTAGATTTACGTTCTTGTCAGATTAATATTTTAGTTACATATACTTTATACTGTATGGACCGGGTACCTAGGTTACGTTTTAGCAGGTACCTTTATACCTACTATACCTATTAGTAACGAAAAGTGCACTTGTCAAACTTCCTGTCACAGTGTTACCCTCGCATATTAGGATTAGGACATTATACATATTATTTTTTTCGAGTGGCCATTTGGAATCCGTATTCTGATATAAACTTTTAAACCTTCATAAACAAGAATACGAACTTAACCATTTTAAAAAAACCTGATGATCTTGACATTTCTGATTCTAGGCTATCCACAATTCGTTTCATGCTAACCTTAGGTATAAATAAATAATTCAGGATGAGTGAAATTAAGGTTTATGTCGAAGAATTATCAACAAATTAAAAATTTAAAAACAACCGACCAAGATCCTGTCATCTGTGGTTTCCATAATTGGTTTCCTGTCATCAAATCCTACTTTTTGAATGCATTCTTTTAAATGAATGAAGAAAGAAGAAAGATCCCTTAATTTCTCCAAGATCCCATCATTAGACCCTAACTTGGTGCCACCGGCACCATCTCGGGGCTATACACGTTCGATCACAAAAAAAAATATCGGTTCACGATTCTCGGAGATATCGGATAACATACATACAAACATACTCCTTTGTTTGAAGTCGGTTAAAAGTCTGGTAAAACAAATCACTAAGTACTGTGAGAATAGAACAAGATTCATAACAGTCGTGATAATTATTAAATATTGTGTAAAGAATAATATTTTCACAGTCAGAATTGTTTTACGAGTTGTCAAAGATTAGGCAGGTTAGTAAGGGTGCGGCTCCACTGAGGCGGAGAGGAGCGGAGATGTGCAAAATTGGCCAATGAGACCGTATGACAGTGTTTCGAATTTTGAATTTGAAGAATGTAATTGGTCAATTTTGCACATCTCCGCTCCTCTACGCCTCACTTCAGTGGAGCCGCACCCTAACACTCCATTCAGGTTGGGACGCTCATTAAGGATTTCAGACGGGAAAAACGAAGTACCTACCTAATACCAGTTTTACCCCTTTTTCCCCAGATATAGTTAGATAGCTCAGAATCTGCTCAGAATGGATTGACAAGCGGAAATTCTCGACTTTTCTGTTTCTGTCAGAGTAGGATCGGCCCTTCTGACCTCAAGCCTACCGCGAACATCGAAATTCGTAAATTTCGAGGATTTGTCTCTGTCACTCTAATGATAAAAAAAAAAAAAGATGCTTTGGTTGAAGTGACAGACACAAATCCTCGAAATTTGTGGCAGGGCCAGTGATCAAACTCAGGCTGAGGCCAAAGAGAATTTTATAATCACTACGTTTTAGCTGAGGCCGGGTCCCACCGCGCAGGCATTTGTAAAGTCGACAGTGTTTATTCTTATTGTATTTTCGACATCATCATGATCATCATATCAGCCGAAAGACGTCCACTGCTGAACATAGGCCTCCCCCAAAGATTGCCACAATGACCGGTCCTGTGCCACCCGCATCCAGCGGACTCCTGCGACCTTCACCAGGTCATCAAGTCATCATCATTTTCGACATAGGTACTCGTATCTATGGGGGGACACAATGGTTAATTTTATAGTTAACTGTGTGCATGTCGCGATAAACTTAATGCTTCCTGTATGCCGCTGCTTATTTGTCTGGCTTGTTTAGTTTTATCTCACTGGAAGCCCACATGTTGGTAACATATTATCACACATAAAAATATTGTTCATCAAACGTATCTAAACAAAATAAGGTGAGTCATACTGATACTATTTTAGCATAGGTGTAGGTACTCTGTGGAGCTCCCGTTTTATGTAGAGGTGTAAACAAATTAGACTTAAAAAGCTATTTGGAGTGAAAGCGAAATAGCAAAATTCACTCAACAAAAACATCGATTTAATTTTGACAAACAAGACACAATAACACGATTTAAAGTTTTACCGATAAGAAAATTACTGTTGTTCTAGAGTTTTCACTTTCAGCTATCAAAGTAGGTACGCAAAATTAGTTCTGGGCCAATAGCGCTTCATATTTTTCGGAACCCATGGTAAACCGGTAAACCGGTTAAACTCCAGTTTAGTAGTATTCACGATAATGTTATTATTACTAAATAGTGAGTAGGGAACATTTTAGCATTTTTATTGTTTTCACAAATATAACACAGTATACACATACAGACTGTTAACAAAATGCTGATACAAGATAATTAAACAAGCGCACATTTCTATATTCCACATATACCTTATTATGTTTAGTATATAGACGCATTATATCTATATAATATAAAGTTGTGCGTGTTTACTAACTCGCATCGCAAATAATACAATCTCTTTCAGTCACTATCTGATTAAAGATTTGGAGAATTTCAAGACAAAGTAAAGGAGGACACAATCGATAAAGAATCATTTTGATAAGAAATCGTTATTTTTAACATTACGTACATGCTTATTATAAATAATATAATAATTAATGTGCGTAAGCACATATTTATTAATTATACATACCTATATTATTATTATGTGCTTACGCATATGTATTGAATTGATTATAGATTAACTTATTAGTAAAAAACTTAAGGTTTAGGTACCCACTATGGTAAGTCCTTAATATTCTTTATCACTGAAGCACTTTTCTACCGGCACCTCATTTTGTTTAAAGTATTTAGCATTTAAATGTTGTGGTAAATAGAAGACCTTTACCATCTAAATTTAGTACATATTTATTAGTAGGTCGTACCTACTTATTTGATTGAAATACTAAATATGAGTGGTTGACATGTGGTCATTGTGGCAATCTTTGGGGGAGGCCTATGTTCAGCTGTGGGTGTCTTTCGGCTGATATGATGATGACTAAATATGAAACTAAATAGGTACAAACATAGCCGGTCTAGTTGGGAATGATGAAATCTAAGTAGGTACATTACACACCTAGGTACTATCTAAGTGGTCGCGTAAAATTAGTCATAAAGAGTAAACAAACCTCATCAGTAGCTTACCATGAGCTGCCGCTACGTTAATAAGCGGACTTACTTTCTATCCGGCTCGCTCGCACCACTATGCCAGTACGAGTGAGATGGATAGAAAGCAAATCCGCAATAATAACGTAGTTGGGTAGTTCTATGCGATTATTGCGTCGCACAAATCAAGTCTTTACCATTCCCAAATTATTGACGAACTGCGTGTAAATATAGTGGAGTCATTTTCAAATCGGTTATCTTGTAGCAG
>JALPQI010019215.1:0-28611 GCA_025490895.1 Thaumatotibia leucotreta
GGATTTGAATTTGAATTTCCTGAAGAGTTGCTATTTTGTTTGGCGAGGGGAGTATTATCCGCAGATTGAAGCAAAGAGTTCTGTTATAATGTTGTAGTCCTGGTACTGGTCAACATTTTCATGGAAAAATTTGAGCAGAGGGCACTCAAGAGTTATCCGAATAGGCCGAGATGCTGGTTACAAAATGTGGATGACGTTTTGCTGTAATTCCTGATTTCTGGTGTTGGTAAGTGCGTTCCTTAATGGGCCACCTACAAACATGTACTACATGCATGTTTGCATAATTTAAGTGTCATAGTTTTGCATAAAACCAGCGTGACTCAGGCGACCGTAACCATGGCAATAACAGACATAAAAAGTTGATTCACCCATAAAACTAACTAAAAATATTGTAGCTCGTAACGACTTACCTACTGTGTACATGAAATTCATCGAACATTTCCTGAATAGTTGCTATTTCGATTGGCGAGGGGAAAGAGTTCTCTTATAATGTTGTAGTTCTGGTACTGGTCCACATTTTCATGGATGAATTTGAGCAGAGGGCATTCGAGAGTTGTCCGAATAGACCGAGATGCTGGTTACGAAATGTGGATGACGTTTTTGCTATAATTCCTGATAGAGTTGTTGATGTGTTACTTATCGATCTTAATGAGATGCTTCCCAGAATAAATTCCACATTTAAGAGAGAGGTGGATAGCACATCTCGTTTTCTTAATGGGTTAGTAATGCAGTTCACTGCTGTACACAGCTTAGGTATCTCCTATTACCTCCTGTTATCTAAATTATTACAAATGTTGCAACATGTCAGATGAGACTAGACGTTGGAGAGCTTGGAGAGTAATAGATAATAAATATGGTTGGTGACAAAGTCAGCGTACAAGGAGCTCAGGGACGTTTCGAAATCACCACACAGTAGAGAGGGCACCAGTATTCTTGCCTCATATTAAAGGAGTGACAAACGAAATTGGACGCCTATTACACCGGAGGTTTAGCATTAAGACCATTTTGCGTCCTCATACCAATATAAGTATTTCTTATGCTGTCCAAAGGACGGGAATTCACTGGCAGCTCGGGTGTTTATGAGATACCGTACGACTTCGGTAAGGAACGACATAATGAGTCTAGACTCGGAGCAAATATGGAGTATCAAGGACAGGGAGATAGACAACTCGGCTGTGGTGGACGCATACGATACAGGCGTTACATTTCTTAAACGTTTTGATAAAGCGAGGATGCTGGTACGGTAAAGATGCTACCTGCCATGGAAGATATACAGAGCGATTAAGATTAATTTCAATCGGGATGGGGGCTGGACAGAGCCAACGGCATGGAAGCCGGTAATCTCCGAGCTAATAATGATTGGTTACGTAGTGCTTGGTGACACAAACCTGCAGTCGGACATGACATCAGTACCGGCGCAAGACCACCATTTACCGAGTTTAACCGTGTAATTATAATTTTGTACACTTAGTACATAAAAACAGTCTGTCTCTTAGCATTAGAAACGTAATTTTGAAATTATGATCATAGACCCATGTCTATGACAGATTAATGACTTCTCTCACAGTGCAAAGACAAAAAAAAATCAGTTAACAAAAATGCCTTCAGGTTCAACTACATCATAAATATGAGATCAATATTAAGTGTTTTTCAACGTAATTATAATCATAAAGAACAGTCATATCAGGATTTCATGATTGAAGTGATATGATTGTTTTGTCTTCGACACTATCACAAAAAATGCCGTTTTAAAACAGTGAATTCTGCATTTCTTTATCGTTTGGTTCAAAAGGAAGCGGCGAACTTTTATAATGGGCAGAAATTATTGAAATACGCCAACATTATAATTGTAAAGTGTAGTAACTCTGTATTTGATCCGGCGCACACTGTCTTAAATATCACTTACAATAGAAATTTAAAAACAATTTCCGACGAAAAATGTCTTAAGTACACATACAACACAAAAAAATAAATAAAATCCAACGTAAATAGTAGTATGTTAAACTTAAGACAAAACACCGATCTTAAAGTCCGAAGTAAGTTGTGGTAAGTGATAACATACTACAGTATTCACCGGTATTATTAAAAAAAATCAAAATCCATACTAATTAATTCGCACCTGATTTCTGAGTGAAATCCAACAGATTGCCAACTTTGCTTAGTGGTTTTAAATCATTTTTATTTCTGAAGCGTCTTTTATTTCATCTCTGACCACTTTTTCTTTTAACTCCAACGGCCGTGTCAAAAATTAATTTTGGTCTTGCAGGTAATTTGAGTTTGTTCCCGATGCAGTGTCTTACTTTTATTGAATAAAATGTATCGTTTATCCATTTTTGTCTCATCTAGTTGTTAGTTTTTGGTAAAAAATGATCACTCACGAAAAACCTCTGCTCCACCGCGTATAAGATCGTAACTGGCACTTACGCTGCGCGAGCGCGGGTGGTCGCCCCGTATTAACTGTCGTAAGTACACTTACTACAGTATACGACGGTGCTTTTTTCAGATACGATAGTTTTCGGATGTCAAAAACCTATTTGTAATAGTTTTTTTTAATTTTTTCTTCGTGGAACGGAAACATTGCTAAAACATATGATGTTTTATGAAATAAAAACAAAATGCCAAATTTCAAGTTACGACAACTTACGTAGGGGCCGTCGAAATATTAATTTGAAATCTGTGTTGTGGATTGTAAATCTGTGTTTTCACTTAGTGTTGTGATCTGAATATTTTTTTAATATTGTATGGGTACATGATTTTCACCCATGTGTATCCTGGTGTTTTGATAAGCATTATTTTTTAAAGAGTTTCATAATCGCGGGGTGCTTTTGTTATTGGTAAATATTGAGATTTTATTAAATTGAAGCGCGGTGTTTATTTACTTCTACATATGACCACCTGCAACAACCCATTCACAGGTACAGTCGACGTCAAAGATATCATAACGGTTAAGGTGCCAAAATAGTACATTACATTACGACACAAGTGCGAAAAACATGAAATTCGAAACGAGTGGCGATGTTTTAAATCGACACGAGTTACGAATTTAGATTTTGCACGTGTCTCGTTCGACGTTTTTTTAGTACAGATGGCCTTCCGAAATATACCGAATATACGATATGCACTAGAGCCTAAAAAAGGCACCATCTGTACTAAAAATATGTTTACAAGTCCTTAATGTCAAGGCAATAAAGTTGTGTAAATATATTTTCGGCACCTAAACCGTAATGATATCTTTATCGGGAACCCTAATGACAGCCGAGCTAAGAGGGGTAAGATTCCAGTTATCTGCCTCCTAGCTACTTGTTACTCGTTACTAACAGTACTCAGAATCTTGTATCTACGCATCTACGCAGTAGTAGAAAACGAATGGAGAGTTCTAAGCTTGCGTCCATGCATAGATGCATACTCCATAGAAATAACTTACTTCGTAAGAATGTAAACCCTTCACATAACAAGACAAGATTGAATCGTTCTATGTCTAACACGGGAATGAATTGATGAACACTGCAGTAGTGACCTTTTATACTGTCAGGTCACCAGCCACCTGTTCATAGGTTGGTATCATCTACCTGCAAACCTGCATGGACCAAGCAAAGACCACTCCAAGCAAAACATTGCTTATCGTTTTCTAGATTTAGTAACTCATATCTCCGACATCTTTGACTTTCGACTGTACATCAAAAGAAAACCCAAATACCTCTACATTACGCTTAAAAATCTGCCCCTGGATTTTGTGACGGCTTATAAATATGTATTTTGGTAAATTAAACCTTTGTTTGGTCTGTATCGCGATCACGATTGCTTTTATAATTTAGAATAAGTGTACAAAAGACGAGGCTACAAATTTTAATTCATAAAAGCTTGCTAAATGTATCCATGTCTAACGGTCGCTTACATAATATTCTATTATATCTTTCACAGGTTGTATTATTACATTGAAAAAATAAAATACTTCTTCTTGCCAATAGTGTAGGGTTAAGTGTTACAACTTTTATTAATATTAATAGGTGCAATATGACGTGCCTTAACTACTATGTATTTTGATTTTGAAATAAAACTTATTTGTATTTCATGTGCACACAAGTTGAGTGAGTGAAACATTATATATCCATTCCATTTTTCCCCTGGGCGATATTTTGCGTAGTAAATGTAAGCGGTTCGTGTGCCTACCTATTATAACAGGACATCCGATAATCATTACATTATGTTAGTAAAATGTGTTGAAACGTTTCTAATAAAACAGCGCTCTTTTTTTGCCGCCCGACTGATCGAACGGAATAACAAGAAAAATTAATTGATCCACGATCCCTTACAAAAACGAGGCAACATTTCCCTTCATTGGCAACCGCCGTCACCCGCGACACTTCATTACTCAAGATCGACCGACGATAGACGATCGACGACGGACGATCGACGACCGACGATCGACGATCGACGGCTATAATCGAAAAGACGCTAATTGAAAGGGCACAAACACCGTAGAGGACTCAAAGGTTGCCACGTGGGAGTGAATCATGTGGCGTTGCCATTACAAGTTACAACTACCCTTTTCTAGTACGAAAATAGTCTGCCAATTGACTCTGTCACTCCTATGAAGGTAGTATCAGAGGGACGGAGACAGATGCTCGAAATGTATGCTTGCGACAGACGATATGCATTAATTTTCTATGCGTCTCACTGTTACTAGCTTATTGTTGCCAATATAATGACAGGTCAATGAATACGGGTCACGTGGAAATTTCATAGAAAATAATGCAAACATGCTAATTTTAAATACTTTTCGAAGTATTGTTATGTATGTAATGTATGTATGTATATGTAAATTCAAGCTTCGTGGGCAGGGTCACTATATTAGACTACTGAGGCTGAAATATGTCTTTGTTTTCTTATATTCGAGTTGATTATGTTTATTATATGAAAACATGGTACACTCTTTCATTTTTAGTAACGACATAGGTTGATTTGCTTTTACTTAGAGAATTTTATCCAATTTAAGTAGGTGTTTATACTGTTTATAACACAGATAAAACGAAACGGTCTACTCAAACACGCCTCGGCTTTTAACCTGGGGAACATGCGTGGGTATAAAAATATTTCCTTTACGAAGAGGATCACTTAACCTTCACTCAAATCACCATAGCAAATGTAGGAGTGACGTGGCTTTTCCAGGATTTATACAGTAGGTAAGGAGCGTTTTCGGTAAACAGGTATTGTATGTTGGTTAGTAGGTAATGTATCTAACAATTTTCGGTTATTGAATGGACGCAGAATGATATAATAAGTAAAGATATGTTACACCGGCTCTAAAATTGAAGCGCGCAGATTGTGATAATTCTAACAATCGCTCTTAGTTCTACTCAGACCACCGTGAGGTGTGTACCACTGCCGAGTTCTCGCAAATCACATGAACTGCGCCCTAAAATGTCATTTTATGCTATACAATAGTGAAAACTACGAAATAAAATGCAAAAATGCCCTTAACATCAAAAATCATGCGCAATTAAACTGAATTATATATTTTTTACAATTTTACTATTTATTAAAAACAAATAGGACGCCATTTTGACGTTTTTGAAAGACTTCGAGAAAAAGACAAGCTTATGCTGTTTAAGATCAAGAGTAACAGAGATAAAACAATGTTTATCAATAACAACCTTAAGAATGCACGCGCAATTGTCAAATGCTAGTTGTCTCTTTTTTATTTATTAAATACGAGTATATGTATTTTGCCATCTCTTTTACGCATTTTGAAGTATGAAGATAGGTGTATGTCAACTGTCAATAAATCGTAGGTGTATGATGTGAAGTATTTATTTCGCTCATTTTGTTAGAGTATAACGTATCTTTACTTATATATCATTGCGCAGTTACGCGAAAATGTTGCAATCTACGTGAATTTGTATTAAATACTAAACCTATAAGTGCTGAGTGGCCGTTATGGGAGGAAATTGTTGTCTAACGTATCCATACGCCACGATACTCATATATCGACGCGTGCCTAGGGTTTGCAATATTCGCCCAATTTTAGTATTCGAATAATACGAATACTTCGATTTCCAGTATTCGAATATTCGAATTTTTCGAATAAAACGAATATTATTAAAAAAATAACTAATTAATGTTACCATGGCGTCTAATTGCAAAATATATGACGTAAAATGAAAGTGCAATATCCAAAAACAGACTTTTATGGTACCTAAGAGCTAGGTACGGTCCGTGGCATTCTAGCTAGTCTGGAACTCTAGATTCTGTGTAAGGAGTTAAAAATTGTTTTTCATATGGATTCAAATATGAGATACTTGATATCTTTATTCATATTATCCATATCCATTTTTTGATCTGACATGTATGTATAAAATTGTAAATTGAAGTAGAATAATTCGTTATGAAAAAATATTCTAATACCAAGGGGGTGTCACTCCGCGATTCCGTCGCGCGGCTACAAGTACATGCAGAGCGCCCCGTCTCCGTGGTCTATTCAATGGTTGGCGCGCGCTGTCTTGGAACGCACGTTTAAATTTACAACGCTGACTCGTCACGTATCGCGAAATATATCGCTTGCAAATATTAGGATTATTTTATACATCTTAAATGAAAATGCCGAAAATATACTGCATAGTAGCATGTTGCAATAATAATAATGTTAATTATTATGACGCGTTTTTCGCACAGCCGATGCGTCAGAGAGATACTAAAAAGTAAGGAACATAATAATACACTTATTACCTGCATTCGTAGTAAATTAAATTCTCAGAAACTCAAGTCAATTCCAGACAAAACGGTTTATTTTTGGACAAATTTGTCAGTAAAAAAGCGGCACATTTAAATAATGTAAAAAACTTCGTTCTCTCATACTTTTATTGAATTTCGCGCCTTTTGTCCTAACATATTATTTGGTTGTCTGACTTTATTCCCATAATATCAAATAAGTACACTGGTACATATAAGAGAAAATGCCGTGTTACGTCTTACGATTGTGATTAAACCATTACTTATTTATGCTGCTTTTGTAATGAATGCGTAGGTACCTAACGTAATTCTTTATTTTTAAATGCATTAAGCAGATATATTAATTTCTGCACACCTCACATACTGTCTACAGATATTTTTAGAATGTTCGTGTTATTATCAGGATTATCCGGATGGATATTCACCTAAAGTTAGCGAAGTCGTGTTGCTATCTCACTCACACCTCAAACAATGCCGCCCGGGCACGCGCGGCCGAAGCACAAAGAAGGTGCCGACCGAGTTGAGACAAATATTTTTGAATCACGTGTATGAAATGCGTAGGTAAATTCTATAATCACGCATGAAATGAACTAAATTGTTGAATCAAGACGAATGCTATTAACGCCGTAGATATCATTGCAGTAATGTATTTGACAGACGCCTCATAGCGCCGTTCGTTATTTTATTAGTTTTCAATAATGGACAACCCTGTTTTCGACGGCGTGCGGCTTATAAGCGACCTTTCCGCCACGCAATACGGCCCATTTCAGCTGCTCGCGTCGCCTCGCGCGCCGTTTTGTTTGGTAATAATAATTGTGTAGGTACATAAAAAGCCGGCATTTGTGAACATCAAAGCAGTGAAGCTTCTGTACTTTATATATTCTGTGCTAATACGTTGCATGAGAAGATAACCATTAACAACCGAGCAAGAAGGGTTTCAGTCTAAAAAAACCGGCCAATATAATAGGTATATAGTCAATAATTAATACATGTAGCGTAATAGTAAAAAATATTGGTCATAAATAACTTAATTTATCAAACATTTTATTAATAAAAAAGCTGCTTAATTGACCCGAGCAGTAAGTCATACTGTATTCAAGGGATCACGGAACAAAACTGTCCCGTTTTATAATGAGTCAATTTGGTTTTACTTGAATACTGATATTTTAACATTAGGGTATTACAGTTCATACTAATTACGAAACCAGTGATCGGGGTCGCTATAATTATTAATACTAATTTATAATATCTGTGGTATAGATTTAGTTTTGAAAATATTAACTTTGGCAAAGTATACGATACATCAAATAATATACTATAATTTTAAAATCGCCAATTACTCCCACTTATTACATTCGGTAGATATTATGGCTTCATATTGATATTTATAACATTATTATGGTCTTTACTTATCCGAAACTACCTGTACCTGGTGTTTGTTTGTTAACTTCTTAGGAATCTGTCTGAACTTTGCTTGCAGAAAATCCATTTGAACATTTTTGGAAAACAATTGAAGCTATCATTTTTTGAATAAATCCACTAAATAACGAATATTTCAATTGATTTCATTGAATTTAACTTTGTTTAATCATTGAAATCAATTTTTACATAGGTGTTATTGTTAATATTGGGATTTTATTGTAATTCTCCGCAAAATATAATTATTTTCAATTACTTTTTCATTATTCGAAATATTCGTTTTATTCGAATAATGACTGTTGTCAAATTCGAATAGTATTTAAGGCTAATAATTCGAATATTCGAATACTCGAATATTCGAATTGCAAACCCTACGTGCCTGCTATACGGCCACATTTCAAAATCGAATTTTATGAAAAATGTGGCCGTGTTGCAGGAAAATGTGGACACTTTTACGACACAATACGATATTTTGAGATGTGGCCGTATAGCAGCCACGCGTCGATATAGATGTATATAGTCGCTTTCTCGTAAATACATAATTATAACATCCATGTCTTTATAAATGCCCTCTACTTTGACTTGACTTAGACTTTGACTATAGGTAATACCAACTAAGCTATGGAGGCTGACATTAAATAAAAAATAAATATCTTGGAACATCATCATATATGATACACAAATATTATCAACCTAATCCCACGGTAAATTCAATTAAGGTTTGTGATGTGGGAGCCAAGCGACGAATGATACATAGGTATAATATAGGTATACTTAAAAACATAGACAGCCTCGACCTAGGAACAAGTATTTGTGATAAATAAATACACAAATAATGCCCTCGCCGGTATTCCAACCCGGAAGCTCCAGCTTCGTAGGCAGGCTCACTTCCAACTAGGCTAATACGGAGCCTGACAAAATATGTACCTATAAAAACAAAAAATATAAAAATCTATTACACGTCAGCCGGTCAAGTGCTCTACGAAAACATTATCTCTTCCAACAGTATTGCAGGTGTATAAAAGTTTCGCACAAGGCTCATTATTCCGAAGATACCGAGGTACAGTCGGCCGCAGGTGGCGGAGGTAAATCACGGTGATTTATCTGCCGAATACGAGTACCCGGCCGGCGAACGAAGGCTGCCAGTGCTGAACCAACTTGCCAATAAAATTATTAGTTAGACCGAGCTTTGAGCTCGACTAATGTTAGGTTTAACATCGAATGTGTGAGTGTCTGTTCGTATTATAATCATATTCTGAACGCCTTCAGCAACTATGACTAGTAAAAATAGTTTACTAATATTATTATGTGGCCGAAAGTTTTAGAGGGTTAATTCTGAGGTCATATTGATGAACTTTTATGGGACCGACATCCGATACATTTCCGCCTACTAATATCTCAGGGTTTGTATCGAACATCAGATTTTTTCTTTAGAATCGGATGTCGATCCCATAGTAAAAGTTCATTAATATGATCTCAGAATCAACACCCTAAAGTATGGCCGCCGGCCGGTGAATAAAAAATCACCCCGTAGTATTCTTGTTAATTCAATACATTTTCGTCCAAGTGGTCGCATTATAATTTAATGTCTGCTTATTATAATTCTCAGCCCAAACTGAATATTTCCACTGCCTCTGACGAAAGTGAATAATTTTA
Source organism: Thaumatotibia leucotreta (assembly GCA_025490895.1). Classification (NCBI taxonomy): domain Eukaryota; kingdom Metazoa; phylum Arthropoda; class Insecta; order Lepidoptera; family Tortricidae; genus Thaumatotibia; species Thaumatotibia leucotreta. The sequence goes on from JALPQI010019215.1 coordinate 9,805, forward strand.
TTTATGAGAAGCTATACAAATATCCAATTCATCGAACACCGCGTCGCATTTACAAACGGCTCCTAAAATTAAACGAACCCGTTCAAATTCATAACACGTCTGAAGATTTTGGCATTAATTTATATGAATTGTTCGCAAACAATCGAGAACAATAAAGAGTGGAACAAAAGTATCCGGAGTGAGATCCGAGGGTATTGTCTCCGGGATTAGGGCTCCAGCAGCCGGCGGCTGGAGTTTCCAGGTCGTGGCACATGTTTCCTATTCTAAACATTTGGGATGCATTGTAGACAAAAGGCTTTTAGTCTTTTTGCGCCGCGCTGTTAGGAGATAGCTACCACTATACCTATATTATCCTATATTAAATAAAACGGTGCTTAAATTGGGCCACATGTCGTGTCTTTTGTATACCTCTATAATGACCAGTGATCGGTTTTTTGGATTCACCCTCGCGGGATTTGGCGTATAAAAATGATGGGTGTGACTATACAAAAAATGAATACTATTATATTACATTATGAACAGTAACATGGCGAATTGCATGGAAATACGTATAAATAATCAAAGTTTATTTTTCATGTTACTATAGGTGACCCGCTGGGAGAATCCAAAAAACCGATCACTGATAATCACTGACTGGTGGACTGTTTGTGGCATATACTAATGTCACGTCATGTTTTGTCGCCAATGTAATTGCCATTAAGTCCGTACTAATTTAGAATTGTGTGGTTAAAGCCGTCAGCAGGTAAGTAATATTATCAAACTTCGAAGGGATGTCTAATTTATCTCCTTAATAAAGCGATCTCTGCCTCGCACGCGAGGGCGCTCTTCCGATCGCTCGTCGAACACCACGAGGCGAGGATCAACGCGAACCAGCGTAACAAGGAAGACGATGCGATTCATGGGCATTTCTTTGAGCAACGTTATTACGCGTTTTCCGTGGGTGACTCAATTTCTTTTGGATAACTTAGTAGTTGTCAACTACATCTACCAAGATATCCAAAAATTCATACATCTCTTGAGGGATTCATGTGATAAGGCTACCACCGAAGTCACGGCGGTTGAAACGCTCGGACAAATGTCCGCAAAGGGCTTGTGCCTGTAATGAACGTTGCTTGAAACGAAACGTATGAAGTACAGACGGAATTAATGAACCATTACCTTGTAAAGATATTTAACAGTTATGTTGGTTTTGATAGGTACAGACGTAGAAATTAGCTTTTGTTTAAATGACCCAAGTAACTATGAGTTTGTGGTACTTGGGTATTAGAGATAAAACGGTGTGCTGAAAAGTATAAGAATTGTCAAACTTGAAATTAATAAAAACATCATTGTTTGATATTTAAATGATCTTTTACTGATTATTACATGCCGCAGTCGGTCATCGAACGTGTTTGTGGAAATATTTGATGTGGAAATTGTGGGACACTTTAATAAATACTGAAGACAAGAAAGAAGACATCATGACGGGAAATCCGATTGAGTTCAGGATGCCTTCACCATTAATATTGGATTCTTCGGCTGGTGATGTGTTATTAAAATGGAAGATTTTTAAACAACAATTAAAAATATTTATTGCTGCAGCGGGATTAACGGGGGTGACTGAAACTAGGAAGTCTGCGATACTGTTAAACTGCATCGGACAAGAGGGATTAGAGCTGTATTACAGTCTCGTCAAGGAACCTGATGAAAATCCAAAATTTGATGACTTGCTAAAATTGTTTGATGAATACTTTGAACCGAAGCAGAATGAACTGATTAATACATTTAACTTTAATAACAGAAAACAAGAAGATGGAGAAACATTCGACAACTTTTATATTGCTATAAGAAAACTGGAAGAGAATTGTAATTTTAAGGACATGGAAGACAGAATGCTAAGAGACAGAATTGTCATGGGAATCAGGGACAGAGGACTCTTCAACAGAAACTTTTGGAAAAAAAAGACCTTACCTTACAACAAGCTGTGGATAAGTGTAGAGTTGCGGAACTGTCGAAAGAGCATGCAGGAGTAATCCAGAAGCAACAAGCTGTGTCGGTGGATCTTGTGTCAGGACAATCAAGTGGAGCTAAGTATTTTACTAATAATAAACAGTTTATTAATAATAAACAGAAAACTGTATATAACAGTAAGTTTTATAGGTGTCTGAAATGTAATACTGAACATGGACCAGCTGAATGCCCTGCTTTTGGTCAAACATGCTTCAAATGTAAGAAGCTTAATCACTTTGCTAACGGATGTAAAAATAAGAGGGTAGCATTAGTTGATATTGAAGAGAATAAGGATAGTAACTCTGTGCATGATTTGTGACTGATTAGGCTGTGTCACTCGATTGGAAGTAATATTAATAATAATGAATGGTTAACAGATATGTTCATTGAAGGTAAAAGAATAAGTTTTAAGTGTGACATAGGGGCTCAAGTAAATGAAATATCATTAAATGACTTGAAAAAGATTGTCGATGATGAAAATCCTAAGTGGTCTGAGACTAATATTATATTAGAAGTGTTTGGGGGTAACAAACTAAAACCTCTAGGAAAAATAATATTAAGCATTGGTGTTAATAAGACTGAGTTAATTAAAACTGAGTTTATAATTATTAAAAAGGATGTTAAGCCAATTTTGGGGTTACATTCATTAATTGAATTGCAATTGTTAAAAAAAACAGACATTAACAGTATTAATATTAATAACAAAGAGTCTATTGTTAATAAAAATATGTCGCTTTTCCAGGGAATTGGACAGTTCAGTGAACCGCTGGAACTACACACTCAGCCAGATGCGAAGGCAGTGGTTAAGCCCCCTCGACGAGTTCCTCATGCTATTAGGGAGCGTCTGGCTAATAAATTGCAGAGTCTTCAGGAACAACGAATTATTGTGAAAGTTGAACATCCTAAGTCCTTTGTAAGTAATCTTGTTGTAATAGAAAAAAGTGTTGGTAATTTAAGAGTCTGTTTGGACCCACAGGAATTAAATAAGGTTTTAATAAGAGAGTATCATCTGATACCTAAACTAGAGGAAATGCTTCCGAAATTAAGTAATAAATCAGTGTTTTCTGTACTTGACTTGTCAGATGGGTTCTATAACATTAAATTAAAAGAGGAATCAACAGATTTATGCACATTTAGTAGTCCATTTGGTTGCTTTAAATTTTTAAGGTTACCGTTTGGTTTGTTTGTAGCACCGGAAATATTTCAAAAGTATAGTGAACGAACATTCGGTGATATCCCTGGGGTGGTAATTTACTGTGACGATCTGTTGATTTGTGCTGATAATGAAGAGGAACATGATAAAATATTAGAACAAGTTTTTGAAAGAGCCAAAGTAAGCAATGTAAGATTTAATAAAAGAAAATTTCAATATAAATTAAAGGAAGTCAAATATTTTGGGCATATATTTTCTAAGGAGGGTATGAGTATTGATCCGGAAAGAGTGAAAGCATCATTACATATTAAAAGTCCTAGTAATAAAACTGAATTGCAATCCTTTTTAGGAATGGTAAATTATTTGAGAAACTTTATTGGTAATTTAGCGGATATAGTAGCAGCACCTTTACAAGCTTTAATGAAAAAAAATGTTGGTTGGCTGTGGACCGAGATTCATGAACAAGCTTTTTCTAATATTAAAAAATGTATTAGTTCAGCTCCTGTATTACAAAACTTTAATGTTTCCTTGTCTGTAACGATACAGTGTGATGCAAGTAAGGATGGTTTAGGCTGCTGTCTAATGCAAAATGGCAAACCTGTTTGTTATGTATCAAGAAGTCTTACCAGTGCAGAAAAAAATTTCTCACAAATTGAAAAAGAGCTTTTGAGTGTAGTTTGGGCTACGAAGAAATTCCATTACTATATTTATGGAAAAAAATGCATTGTTTTAAATGATCATAAACCATTAGAAACTTTGTTAAGAAAGGGTATTCATGAGATACCTTCTACTAGACTACAAAGACTAAAACTAAAGTTATTAAAATATAATATTGATTTTAAATATTTAAAAGGTCGCTTGATGCATATTGCAGATTTGTTATCACGTAGTTACTTAGATGAAGTTGATGAAGATCAATCATATATGTATGAAGTTATTCATTGTATTGGATTAGGTAACTATCTACAATGTACTGATGAACAGAAACAGGAATTAATAATAGAAACTTCTAAAGACGAGTGTTTGTCAATATTATTCAAATATACACAAGAAGGTTGGCCGGAAAATATTAATAAAGTCCCAGATGATATTAAGTATTATTTTAAATTTAGATCTGAGATTACTATAGATCAGAAGTTACTTTTTATGAATGATAGATTAATTATTCCAAAGTCATTAAGATTAACAATTTTAAGAAAACTTCATGAAGGGCATTTAGGAATAACAAAGATGAAACAAACTGTGAGGGGACTATACTATTGGCCACAAATGGATTCTCATATTGAATCATTTGTTAAACAATGCTTTATTTGTCAAACATATCAAAATAATAATATTAGAGAACCATTGTCATCTCATGATGTACCATCGTTACCATTTTTAAAAATTGGAATTGATATAATGGATTTTAAGAAGAAAAGTTATTTAATTATATATGATTATATGTCTAAATGGTTAGATATGAAATATATCTCCAGTAAATCGTCACAAAGTATAATTAATGCATTAATTGATGTTTTTAGTTGTTTTGGCATACCATTGGAAGTTGTGGCGGATCATGTTCCATTTGACTCATATGAATGTAAAAAGTTTGCAAGTGAATGGGGTTTTAAATTCATTTACTCAAGTCCAAGATATCCAAAACCCAATGGAATGGCAGAACGCGGAGTACAAATAGCTAAACGAATGTTAATTAAATGTAATGAGGACAAGACAGATTACAGAGTAGCTTTATTAAAGTATAGGTCATCTCCGGTTTCTGGTACACATTTTACACCTTCTCAGTTGATGATGAGTAGGAACTTGAAAACGAAACTACCCTGTACATACCAGTATTTAACATCAAAAATAAATTATGATACAAAGGTACAATTTGATAAGACCAGAAACAGAAATATTAATAATTATAATAAGAATTGTAAGGCTAAAGCTGGATTTAAAATTGGTCAAAATGTATGGTTTAAATTAGACCCAAGTTCTAGGAGATGGTTATGTGGTAAAGTGGTCACCAACAATAATTTTAGATCTTATAATATTAAAGATAGTAATGGTTGTGTTTATACTAGAACTTCCTTTCATGTTCGACCTCAATAATTCGTTGGTTTTTGTGTCTGTTTTGGGTGTGTAGTGGCATTGCACTGTACTTTGTTATGTTTTAGTAAGTCTACGGACTTTGGTTAATATAGTGTTATTTTAAGGTAAAAAAAAAAAGTTTTTTTTGTAAAAAAAAAAGTATTTTTTGTAACAAAAAAAAAGTTTTTTTTTTTATATAAAAAGGGGATGATGTAATGAACGTTGCTTGAAACGAAACGTATGAAGTACAGACGGAATTAATGAACCATTACCTTGTAAAGATATTTGACAGTTATGTTGGTTTTGATAGGTACAGACGTAGAAATTAGCTTTTGTTTAAATGACCCAAGTAACTATGAGTTTGTGGTACTTGGGTATTAGAGATAAAACGGTGTGCTGAAAAGTATAAGAATTGTAAAACTTGAAATTAATAAAAACACCATTGTTTGATATTTAAATGATCTTTTACTGATTATTACAGTGCCAGCCACACTTGACAGGCCGATTGCCCAGGTTAGTATGAAATTTCCCACAGAATACTTTTGACCGAACGATTTAAAGCTGATAGATTTGTGCAAACCACCATCCTCCCCTTACATACTTTACAAACCCACTTCATCTCCTGATAAGTTTACACGAATTGTGTCCTTATCTTATCTGCTACTTTGACAAATGTAGGTATTTGTTGTACATAGAAAAAACGTGTAGCTTAATATTGGGCTTCAGAATTACTTAGATACTGGCAGTCTACTAAGTGTGACCGACTAAGGAAAGGACAAGACTCATCTAAAGGTTAGCAAGTTTGACTTGTGACGAATCCTGAGACATTTCATTGTAATGTACATATGTACAGTCAACCAATTGGAACCCTATGTCACTAAGGAACTATGTCAAAATAACTCTATAAATCTAATTGTAAGTAAGTTCTCACTACTTGTAATTTTGACATGGTTCTACGTAGAGTGGCCTAGAGTTCCATTGGTGAGTGTATCTCCATCTCAAATGAAGGCGTAATGAACGACAGAGATCGACGCACGAAATTTACGATTATCAATTTTGGCGATGTGCCCCGAGGTATACAGTCGCTACTCGTACAAGAAGGGTCGTTCTAAGTAATTTATTTGTTCACAATAGAATCAATAGATGGCTAATGAGAAGCGGTGTTCGGGCTCGGCAAACAAAGCCTTTCAAATTGGCAACAATATCTCTCACTAACCTGCCGACCCTGGCCGTTGTTCCTAACTATATATCTTATTAATAGATATCTGCGTGAACCATTTTTTATGTCTTTTGAAATTATTCATATTTTAACGACAACGGAAATTGATCGCGTAAACTTACGTTAAATAGATTATCCTGAGGTTTTGGGTATGACGTCACACTATTGCTTTAGTGCCTTAAGGTTGAATTTTCAATCACTAGATATAATATTATCCGTTAGTTCCATTAAAATGATCCTTACGACAATATGCTGACTCGACGAACTTCTTTCTACCGACGCAACAGTTGGGAACTAAATAATAGTTTTTCTTATTTTGGCCAACTACGGGGTGGATTGATTGGTTTCCTATTACCCCTTCCCTATATTCTTAGGTAGAGTTTGGTCCTTTTTAGGACTTTCGGAATTCTAATAAAAGAATTCGCTTTCACGTACTTTTACGAGGATAAAGGCAATAAAAACAACGATAGCGTTTGAATGGAAACAATAAATTTATATGAATATGAATGAGAAATCAACGCTCGCAAGCAAATAAACGCAAGGCGTGGGAGTTTAGCTTATTGCGAATTTTATGTCGATCTACTAAAACAAATTATACTTCTATAACACGATATCAATGCTTACAATGGCATGATTATGGCTTCATTATTGGAAAACTCAACCCAAGAAGCCCAAAAAATATAAATGTGAAACTTTGTAGGTACTACGTTTGAAGGTTTCTTACTCAATCACGCAAAAACATAAGAAAAACAACAAAGAAAAAGTTGAATCCGGAACATTCGTCAAGGGGTACGAATTGTTTCAACTTTCACTTATTTTTAGTTACTTGTAACAGATACCTACTGTGATTACCAAATGGCGTACACTTTTCTGTGAACAACCTTATTTATAATAATCATCAGCCTATCTTAGTTCATTGTTGTACGTAGGCCTGTTCTAGTAACTATGCGTATAGATTAACCTTATTTAGTGACGTTATAATTATAATATCTGTGAAAACGCTTTTAATTTTGTATAAAGGTGATCTAAAAGTGACTTAAATAGGCCATTCATCCTAATTTATCTTATTTATTAAGCAACATTCGAATTTAAACACTTTTTTGCTCCAAAACTGCCTTGTTTGTCTACCTGAGTACATATTTTGTTCAAAAATATTTTTTCCCATAAGGTTGCTATATTTTTAATCAAGGATAAAGCAGCGGCCCTACCGCGAACTTCGAAATCCGCAATTTTCGGGGATTTTTCATGACGTCTTCGTTGGAGTGACAGAGATAAATCCCCGGAAAATTTACAAATGTAGGCCAGATTACGACAGCAAACGTGCACTTTTAGGTTAGAAAGTTGTTTACTAAGTATGTCAACTAGGGACGAATAAACGAGATAATTGAGATAAATGAGACAAATGCACTTATTTTTGGCCACCTGTTATAAATGCCTTAAATAAATACGAAAACATCGAGAATTCTAAGCGAACCGAGATGAAATCAGCAATAAATAATAAAATAGGTAGGTACGAGTATGTTTTGAGGACGACGAATATTGCATTTCGGTTGAATTTACGGGGAAAAGCCTATACGGAGTGAAATCGAAAACGTTATTACAAGATTATAATTAGTGCACTTGTAGAGTATGGTTTCATTATCTTGTATCCTGTTGGTTTCACCCTGTATTAATGTTATCACATGGTGAAGTGACGTGTGGTTGCCACTGATACACCGACACTGAGTGATAATAAAAGTAAACACAAACTTATATTTAAATCATAATATAATACTCGTGCAAACTAATTAAAATAATTAAGTATCAAAGGAGTTAATTTGATTAAAACTATCACAATGATCGCTTATTAATTAATGAATTGGTGGTGGAATTACTAAAATAACAATAGAGTTAATTAACAAAAGAGAGAGTTTAATTAATGAGTGAATCAAATAAATTACGTCAATTATATAGCATTTCTTTCATAATTCAATTTCAGACCTGTCACATAGGTATGTTCCTTTGAAAACAGAGATTTACTACGTCTATATAAAAAGAAACAATTCGACCGGTGTAGGTTCTGCGGGTCCACGTCAGAGACATAGTGCATCCTCTCTGAGTACTAGCAATTTTAGTCACCAGAAAGGAATACTACACTTCAAGAAGTGCCCGGTTATAATATTTTATCAGGTTTTTGGTGTATTGTGTTGGGACGCAAGCACGATAATTATACAGTATACACTTTCGGAACCTTCCGAACTTATGGAAAACCCCATAGTACCTAACTCTACAATATTTTAATGTCCTACCCAAGTGTGCCTAAGCCATAACGAGCGCGCCGTTTCAAATATCAGGTCATTACTTTATTAATGGAAAATCCGATGACGATTCTATCTACTAATGAAATCTGGTATATTCAGGTATCCAATAAATGTGCCAGTAATTATATGATATTTTAATTGTAAGCATTTGTTAGGTAATAGTACATTACGACACAAGTGCAAAAAACATGAAATCCGAAAAGAGTGGCGATGTTTCAAAATACGACCGAAGGGAGTGTTTTAAATCGACACGAGTTACGAAATTCCTTTTTGCACGTGTCTCGTACGACGTTTTTTAGTACAGATGGCCCTCCGAAGTTTTGGAACTGACGTAGAATGAGCCACTTCTCGCACTAGCGCGTAAAAAGGCACCATCTGTACTAAAATATACATTTTAAGTTATACAAGTTTTTCATATACACTTATATACTTGAGAATACTCGTAAAATCTAATGAAGATATTTTTCTACGAAATGGAATTCCTGAGTGCGTATAGCCAAGATGCCAATCGCTAACGCTCAAACGCGAACGAAACGCATCTGTCTTCGTCGTAAAAAAAGGGTGACAAAAAGAGAAAACTACATCTTGGCTGGGCACTCTGCTATAGTTAGTAGCACATCTTTCGAAGTCACCTGTCAGCTCTTAAATTGTGATAGGCGACTCTGAAAGATGTGCTAGCCCGCTGTCACGTTACCATGCTTACACGAGCCGAGCCGAGCGGGATTTATGCGCGCAATTACACCCGTTCTCGGTTTAATCATACTCTGTCACTCATGCCTGAGTGATATAGGTACCTATACAATACAGGTTGACATCTGGGTCATGTAGCAGGAGTGAACAGGATGTCACCGTGTATATGAGGCTCTATCTATGTTTACAGGGTGTAACAAAAATAATAGTAATCCGTTTAATTAGGTTTAGGTAGATAATGAATTCTGATTAGAAAAGACTGCGAAAAAGGAATCTATGGAGGGTTGGCCTATTTGGCCGACCGGCCATATGGAGAAATAACATTATTTTTATTTGTAGATTGTAGTGACAATAAGCGTGCAAGTTAAAACATAAAATGTTGCTGAATAAAGAACCGAATATAATAAAAATATGTACCACAACACCTGGTCTATAGTTTGATTAGGTAGGTAATAAATAAGTCTGCCATCGAGCGGATCCCGTGGTTTGTAGTACAAAAGAAACGCCACCGATAATGTTGGTGCCGCAAATTTCCCTACATTCCAATTTTGACACAGACAAGATTTTATCGAGCGCACTTCATTTAGCCACTGCAAACACTCATTTATTCTCGCGCAGGTACTCAAAATGAACCTTGTTTGTTTATGACACGGTCGAACTTCGAGTGCGTCGTTCCCACGGGAAACCCGGGAACAAAGGACCAAAAGGACTTAAGTTTGGTAGATATTTCAAAGTTTATACGTCGATTTGAACCTGGGAAGTTGTGAAATTTATAACAGTCGGGCGGGTTTTAATCAGAGAGTTGCAGTAATAAAGGTTTGCCCACTTTTGTACAAATTGAAATATTAAGAGATGAATGAACTTGGATGTTAATCGTTGTTTCAATAAGTCTGAACACAGGTACGATAATGGCCGTTATAATGGTAACTGAAAGCTGACGTGTGTTGGAGTGTCAGATGGGGATGAGGGTTGTCTGCATGAGTCGGTTTGGTATTTGAATTAATAAACTTAATCCACTGATGTAACGTGCGTGATGGAGGAAAATAGGTTATGGTTTACGTATAATCCTAATAATAGAATATAGGTAATATCCGTATAATTATAAAAGTGGTATAACTACCTCTTTTAGTCTCTAATACAATAATAAAGTCCTGTTTTTGAAATTAACATGTTAAGGAGTTCACTGGTTATACTTTAGTATCATATAATAATAGCAAATACAGTTGCGTCTAAAAGTACACATTAGAGAACATATGTTCGTAGCTTAAGGATCAAAATGGTTAACATATTTGTGGAGTTGGCCATATATTTGGGGGTAAATAGAAGCAATAATGTAATACGACACGAGGTATTACTCACAAGCGAGTGTATTGACGAGTGTTGGATGTTAATATTGATTGATTGTACATTTGCACTGCAAATAATCTGGGACTGCCTGGGACATGTTTAACGAAAGGGTAGGTGCCAATTAACGTTATAATGAAATCACAGTGGATCCGTATATGAGTAAAGACATTATTAAATTATTATTCTGAAATGTATACAAAAAAACGCGTACACTTCTAACCTTAGAAGACATGGCAAACAACGTTACAGTCAGAGGAATTCGTAACATAATATACACATAAGGACATCGGTATTATAAAATGTTTATTCTGAAATTTGTACAAAAACTGGATTGCTTTTTATTTCCGACCCCTCACGATAGTGGCTCCGGTAATTGTGCTCATTCCGACGTACTTTACATGGACATTTGTGGCACCAACGGCATACCAAATGCGTAGCCAACACGTCCACTGTTTTGATAACAGAAAAGACATAAAGATTGGCGCCGTAAGTCCCCTGTCGTCGACACAGGGCATCCCTGTTTAGCTCTAACGTCGATATTCGCCTGTACATAGTAAATACTACACTGCGAGTATTTCTATTGTTTTGTTAAAAAGAGTAACAATATGCTATAAAAAATGTAGTCTGTGAACCAGCTTTGTTTATAATTAAATTGATTTATCCATAATCGTTTACGTTGTTCAGTTTTTCACTTTATCGCGTATTACGTGGTACAGGCACGTACGACGTACGTAAGTTCTAACGTCAACATAAGTATACTAAAATTAGAGAACAAAGCCTTAAACTGTCCTCTATTATGAGGGCATTACAGTCTTGTTCCTACATTAACAAGCATGTTATTCGAGCACACGTGTATACCGACAAACACGCAATCATCGGATGTAATCCGGTCGACGGGGATCCCACACAATCTACATCACATTACATGTGTCTGCATGAAGTTTATCTTGCCTGAAAATCTTTTATGTAAGGTTTACACCTACAATTTAGGAGATAATTATCCTCGAAATAGCTATGCGTGCGCCGTTGAGTAGTCATGTCAACTGCCCTATCTTCGTCTAAGCTATCCATGTTCGCCTAAGTAGTGTAAGTAGTTGAAGTTCTCACTTATTTTTAGGGCAGAGTGAAGCTCAGCAAAGATGTCTGCTGAGCTTTTATATTTGATATTTAGTAAGTACATAGTTTTTGGTGCGCGTTACTCTAAACATAAAGTGGAAACTTCAAGTTTTTACACTGGACGAAGACATATGTGCCTACAGCCGAGGCGAGTATACGGGAGTGGACGCGTACAGCGAATTAAGTTATTAATGTTATTATCAAAGTTATTCCCGACAAAAGATAACTTCATGTAAACGTTTATATGTTAAAAATAGAGATCTGAAAGAAAATAACAAAGTAATACAAAAGCCAACACAGTTTGCTAACTATTCGAGTGCTACAAAATTACGAACGGTTAGTTATCTGTGTTGACGATGGTACTGGACAAAATAACGTCGTAGAAGCCACAAAACGGTCGTTTGGCGGCGGCGCCGAGCGCATAAAAACTAAACACCTGTCTAGTGGCCCTACCACAAGCTGCCGCTACGTTATTAACGCGCGTTTACTTTCTATCATCCCGCTCGTATTCGCGTATCGGCGAGCGAGCTGGATCAAAGTCAAAGTCAAAATATTCTTTATTCAACAAAAAAAAAAACTTTTATATTATACCTTCGTAAGAAGTCACCTCGAGTATGCTAGCATTGTCTGGCATCCACATTTTGCTACTCATTGCCTTCGGATCGAAAGGTTACAAAAAAGATTCATGTGGCATTTGGCTCGGTCGGCGGGTCTTGCGAGCAGATCATTTTCCTATGAGGCTAGACTGAAACACTTTAAGATGATGTCCCTTGAGAACCGCAGAGATTTACTTAATCTCAAGTTCCTTTTTAAGCTTGTCAGAAACAAAATCGACTGCTCGCAACTTCTAAGCAGCTTTCGATTCTCAGTGCCTCGTAGGGTACCTCGTTTTGCTATCAAGCCCCTATCTCGTCCGTTTCGCCGAACCGTGTTAGGATCGAACTCGCCAGTAGCACGGTTGAGCAATTTATTCAATAAGTATTGTAACCATATCGACATTCACTTCGACTCAATTACCAAGATTAGGACTTTATTTATTTAGTTTTTTTTGTTATTGTTTAAATTTAAATTCAAAGGGTTTAGCAGCCTTACCGAACAAGAGGTGCCTTTCCCCACGGATGAGGTCAATATTTTAGGTGGTGTACTAGCAGGACCTAAGAATACTCCATGCTTAATATCAGCTCTAGATCTTCTTTTGTTTCGGAGTTATTCAAGATAATGTAAAATATACAGGGTGTCGTTGAAAGTGGCATATTTCGAGAACTGTTCAAGTTAGATCAACCAAACAAAATTGTGTTTGATAACAATAAAATAAACTACACAATGCATATTTTTAACCTGCATCTTGTCCTTAAAAAAAAACAGAGTTCTTGTTTTTTTTTTCCATATTTTTTTTTATTTCACGCGGAGGTACACCTACAAAAAAATATGCGTACATAGCCACTAATGTCCACTGTATACATAAATAAAAATATATCCGTAAATCATCGTGCGTCATGCCAAAAAAAAATATTTCAGAAGTAGTCGTTACTGGCATACAAATAAAGTACCAGTGCAGTGTGAACATAAGTTAGTGTGTAGGTATACAATCTCTCGACACTTACCGCACAAAATATCATTGACGTAAATTGACTTATTAGTACATTTGCTATACAGGGTGGTCCAAACCTTGACGTCAAAAAAATTTTTTTAGGTTCTCTACGTCATGGGCTATCAGAATATACCCCATGTATGTTAGCCGATTTTTTGTAGTTTTCGAGTTATGATTTTTTGAAAAAAATTTTTAGAGAAATACTGGAATGAAGAAATTTATTGATAAAAAAAACTAATGGGTTTTTTAAATATTTTCTTTTTGTGAAAGTATTACTACAAATAAAGCACTTACTGACAAAAAAATAGCGTCCTCACTTTGATACAAGTAGGATAAAAAATACCAAATTCAAAATTTTACGTTAAAAACGCATCAAAATAGCATTAATGTAGGTAAATAAAAAAATAAAACATATCCCAAGGATTTTTGGTAATCTAAAGAATGCCCTAGACCTTAAACCTTCCTAAAAGCAAAAAAAAAGTGATACTTAATGATGATTTTCGGAGTAGTCGGTCAAATAAACTTAAAAAAAAGCTTCTAAATTTTTTATTTCAAAATTAAGTAAAATTTCATCTGTTTTGTTGTTCTCATCAATAAACAAAAACAGAAAATACACGAAAACTCAATTTGTGTACTTATTCAAGTATTTTTTTACTACTTTAAAATTTTACTCCGAAAAATCCTCATCATTAAGTATCACTTTTTTTGCTTTTACGAAGGCTCAAGGTCTAGAGCGGTCTTTAGAATACTAAAATTTCTTGGGATATGTTTTATTTTTTTATTTACCTACATTAACGCTATTTTGATGCGTTTTTAACGTAAAATTTTGAATTTGGTATTTTTTATCCTACTTGTATCAAAGTGAGAACGCTATTTTTTTATTTACGTAAATTAATGCTATTTTGATGCGTTTTTAGCGTAAAATTTTGAATTTGGTATTTTTTTATCCTACTTGTATCGAACTGAGGACGCTAATTTTTTTGTCAGTAAATGCTTTATTACAAAAAGAAACTAGTTAAAAAACCCAATAGTTTTATTTTTATTAATAAATTCCTTCATTCCAGAATTTCTCAAAAAAAAAATTTCAAAAATTAATAACTTGAAAAATACAAAAAATCGGCAAACATACATGGGGTATATTCTGATAGCTCATAACGTGAGGAATCTAAAAAAAAATTTTGGACGTCAAGGTTTGGACCACCGTGTATAAATGAGAGATAAACATTTGACAAATAGTATTGTTTTCGACATTTAATTTGTTGCATTTTCTGTTGGAAAATGGAAAACATTAAGTGTAAGCCTTGTGAAAAAACGTTAAAAAATATATGTGGAAAGAAAAAATGCATACAAAATTGACCAGAGGCTGATTTATATAGCAAATGCACTAATAAGTAAATTTACGTCAATAATATTTTATGCGGTAAGTGTCAAGAGATTGTATACCTACATACTAACTTATGTTCACACTGCACTGGTACTTTATTTGTATGCCAGTAACGACTACTTCTGAAAATTTTTTTTTTGGCATGACGCACGATGATTTACGGAAATATTTTTATTTATGTATACAGTGGACATTAGTGGCTATGTATGCATATTTTTTTTGTAGGTGTACCTCCGCGTGATATAAAAAAAATATGGAAAAAAAACAAGAACTCTTTTTTTATTATGAAAAATAAGGACAAGATGCAGGTTAAAAATATGCATTTTGTAGTTTATTTTATTGTTATCAAACACAATTTTGTTTGGTTGATCTAACTTGAACAGTTCTCGAAATATGCCACTTTCAACGACACCCTGTATATTTTACATTATCTTGAATAACTCTGAAACAAAAGAAGATCTAGAGCTGATATTAAGCATGGAGTATTCTTAGGTCCTGCTAGTACACCACCTAAAATATTGACCTCATCCGTGGGGAAAGGCACCTCTTGTTCGGTAAGGCTGCTAAACCCTTTATTAATAAGTGACAAGGCTGGGCTTTGCACCTTATTCTTCTAATAAGGTGTATTAATTAATGTCGACCTTCGTCATCATATAAGTACATACTATTTTTATTTGCATGCAGTGTTTACCTGTAGTTATACATTTAGCTTAAACTAGATTTGTATACTTTCAATATGAATGTTTTGATGTAATAACTGTTGGTGAACCTATAAATAAAATAAAATAAAATAAAAATAAAATTACGCCCAGCAACGAGCGCTTTTGAATCGTTAAACTAAATAGCGAAAGAGAAAAAAAAGCTACTTCCGGTTCTAACCCTACACCACTGCCTGAGAAGAATCCGGCAAGAAACTCAGCAGGACTTTTTTTTTCAAATAATAGTTTTGTAACCTCTTACAGCTAACATGCATTAAATAAAAACAAAACATAAATTTGATTTAATATAAATACAGATTAAACCTTTTTTGCCTCACAGGTGTGATGAAAAACATTGGTGTGTGCCACGGGCGGTACAAGAATTATGAACTCGTGTGAAGTAAAGCCCGCGCCTTCGGCTTGGGCTTTGCTTTCACACTCGTTCACAATTCCTTATTTACCGCCCTTAATACACAATGTACTATTGCGACCTTCGTGGTATGAGTAAGATGCTATTGACGTTGCAGTTAAGCATTATAATATATCCATTAGTTGCAAACAAAAATATTTCAATTTTTTATATTAATAAAAGAATAAAGCAAAATCCGGGAGCTAATATTAAAATTGTATGTTAATGTGCCTACAGCCTCGTAAGGTCCACCATAATACTATTTGCTTTAAATCTTATTTTGAACGTTGCAGTGTAAGGAATAGTCCTAAATTTCGCTTCTATGTAAAATCAAATAAACAAAGGAAATGCGACTTCATTAAAAATGAAAGGTTTAAATTTCATTGAAGTGAATACACTGTCCTGATGCGGTTGGAGCAGGACCGGTCATTGCTGCAATTATTGGGGGAGGCCTATTCAGCAGTGGACGTCTTTCGGCTGATGTGATGATGATGACGATGATACATTGTAATGTACATTGGGCCTTACGAGGATACGCTTTGTTTGACCGAAATAAATTATTATTGAATCGCTTGTCATACATATGTCACCAAAAAGCAATGTTTCAAGTTACCATCAACAATGTGGAATCGTCTCCACTGTGGCCGTGATGTACGAGACACTGGAATTTAAAAATCCCATTTATGCGATTTTCGGTTTCATTTCCTGTTAATAATTTGGCGGCGGATGTCATGCCGCGCCGGAATGTTTTGTTTGCCGGCGGCTCTAATGAAATATTGTGCTATATATAAACGTAGGTAAACATTCTCTTCCATTTTAGGATATGGCTAAAACTGGCTGAAATACGACTTTAGTAATATGCAACTTTATATACTGGCTTTTTGACGCAGGCCGTAATGTCATTTGTAACGCTCTTACTCGTATTTTCAACAGATTATAACAAGGTTAAAAGTTGATTTAAATGGTATTCGCTCTTACAACAATACAGATTAAAAAATATTTGAATTGGCTTGTATTCAAAATGTATAGTTAATTAACTATTTTATTTTAATTATTAGTTTCTAATGATTGATTCGAATTTAATTTGCATGCATATTACATCTCGACTAGCATCTTCCGAACCAAGGAAAATTGTATTAGTTATAAGTGGAAACAATTGTGGCGTACTATCAAGGTCTGTTTATTTCCCATATAAATAAAATAACTGAAAATAAATACAATAATCAACTGAAGCGAAGAGAAGCTTAACGGAACGATGATCTTTCCCGTTACCGACTGAGTCTACCAATCATTATGTAATTATGGGATTTCAGTATGGGACATCATCGAAAGCGTACATGGGAAATTGACTTTTCCATACTTTTGATCTCTTAACCAATTCACTTTGTATGAAGGGTTAACATTTTTTAAAGATATTTCGATGTTAATACATACTGTTGGTAGACTCCGCTCCACCCTGTATATAGCACGTGATAGGTGTGACATTATTTTTTTAAAGTAACTTTAAATAAAAGACTCTTTTATTTAAAGTTAGTACCTACAAGAAAACAAGTCTATCGCGCAGCAACATACTGTCACAACAATCATGACTGTGTTGAGCCTACTGACGGTACCAGTACCTTTTAATGCTCATGTTATGTAAAATCCAACATATCCCTGTTAGACGCATAAGGCTAACTGGGAACCACCCATTTACCCCCCTTCCGGAGCAAAACAAACAAAACTACGGAGATAAAGGGAGTAAAGTAGTCATTAAACGGAACTTGGACGTCGACGCTTACACGATCAAATGGCGGTAAAGTTACTCAAAGCTGAAACACTAGAATATCCTGTGTTGCTCCAAACCGCCGACAATTTAAGTATAGTCAGTATCAGATTTTGCCAAGCAACCTACCTGCTCCGAAATATATAGATAACGCCTGTGTCAACTTAAAAAAGTGAATACCTACTTAAAAATCGTTGTCAATGACGACGATATCATTGTTGTGTCAGCCATTCATGATCAATTGATCACGCTTGTTTGTTTTGTTCAATTGAGTGAATTACTTAATCGTTTATGCGGTTTATGACAATATAAGTTTGCCGCCGCGTGGTAATGGAAGTAAGACTATAATTTTGTCACCACCCCAACTATTCCCGTGGATGTCATAAGATTCGATTAAGAGATCGAAGTGATATAAGTTTGATGATGGGCAGCAGAATCACTATATCCATAGTTAACGCACACTGTGATCGCCAACCTGCTTGCTCAGCGTGGCATTCACATTACGTCATAATGCGTTCATGCGCATATTTAAAAGAAGAGGCCTACGTTTAGCATTGGACTGATATACTAGGCCGATGATGAGATAAGAGTTCAAAATGTTGAATGTTAGAGACCATTCTCGTCTCTTGTTATCGAGTTAGCCTTTTCTAGGTTATTTAAAGTTTTCTATTTCTATTATACAATGTGCGTTTCACCAATCGGACGTGCCGAGCAATCGCCTCTCACTATTTATCGAAATAATTATTATGGCGACCTCAAAATAAGGAAATTAGTGAAAACAAAAACCCTGATATCGTCTATTGAAGCACAAAATCAGAAAATAGACTAACTACCTACAGTTACACGGACAGGAGCTCAAACAACTCAATCCGTTGGGAAACCAGTACAATACAAGCTGTTAGTTTTTTTTGGAAAGCGTACACAACGAGATGAACGCCGCGAGCGGTCGATTCCTGCGAACACCTGTCGGAGAATTTAATAGTCACTCGCTCCAACCAACACTAACCTAACCAGGAGACCCAATATCAGACATATTCTGGTGATTGTTTTTTAACGAACCCACTTTTTAATAA